>VDFB02178959.1:0-29930 GCA_007258455.2 Sequoia sempervirens
GTCATTTTTTTTGCAATGGAGCTAAATTTTAGCACCTTTACACTTTTCTTCCAGACTTAGTCATTTTTTGTGCAATGGAGCTGAATTTTAGCACCTTTGCACTTCTTCCAGACTTAGTCATTTTTTGTGCAATGGAGCTGAATTTTAGCACCTTTGCACTTTTTCCAGACTTAGTCATTTTTTGTGCAATGGAGCTGAATTTTAGCACCTTTGCACTTTTTCCAGACTTAGTCATTTTTTGTGCAATGGTGCTAAATTTTAGCACCTTTACATTTTTGACAGTTTTTAACCTAGTTTCTTCAAAATTGCTCTGTTTCCATTCCGAACCCCATTTCTTCGCTCCCGCATCATTTTGCGTGCCTTGTCATCCGCTCCACGCTTCCCAATGCTACTTTTTCTGCTAACGCCTGTTGATTCACCATCCTTGCAGTTTCTCTCCAGATCTCGTCAAGGGATCCCGAAGGTGATGTCCTTTGATCTTGGTTCATCCAAATAAAAAGTTCATGCAGGAGACCAGGAAGAAGTATGAAGACTCCGCGCCCAAGCAAAGAAACATGAAGAAGCTTCCTGTTCTCCAGTGTTAGACATTTCCGGTGCATCCCATTATGCATCTTGTAAATATTTCTCGACATTTTTGAATGTCTTATTGTAAATTGTAATTACACCAAGTCCAAAGATGTAATATTTTGAAAACAAATTACACTTTGACTTTGGTCAAGTCAAGTGAGATCTCCTAAATGTCACCTAACTCTCCCTGATTTTCTCAATCTCTTTCCTTCTTTTGCTCATCCCTCTTTCTATATAAGGTGAGGGATTTTCATTGTAATATTATCTTTTAGTCTTTTGCAATGAAGTGCTGCCCTTTTGTAAGCAAACTTGTGAAACTTTGCGTTCATATTTTTTGAATGAGATTCAATCAATAAAGAAAAGGATTGCAAGCCACACTTTGCGTTGGATTCAATACTTTTGTAAGTTGATTTGATTTAGTGATGATTAGTTGAGGAATACGAAAGACTCTGATGGTTGATGTAACTTTGTTTACATCATTATTTAGAATTGCATTATTCATTTTGTTTATCATTGGTTGAGTGATCTATAAGACTTTGCGCTTATAATCATTTATACTCTCGCATGTTCTTGTTGGATAATCTATAAGACTTTGTGCTTATAATTATTCATTCTCTTGGATACTTTGTCAAAGGATCTACAAGACTTTGTGCTTGTAATCGTTCATGCTATTAACACTTTTGTTGGATGATCTACAAGACTTTGTGCTTGTAATCGTTCATGCTGTTTGAAGAATTGTTGCGTCTAAGAAGACTTTGTGCTTCTAACGTAGCAAACGGTACGTTTATGCATATCCAACATTGATAAAGCTACGGAACGACTTTGTGCCTTCGTGAGCTTTCCCTTTTTTAATTGTTGTTGTTGTAGTGCTTACGGTATCTCTCACGGCAACTTTGTGAGATAGAGATATTGGCATTCTTGTAGTTGTTGGTTTCAGTTATCAAAGAATTCGGAACTGTACGTGAAACATTGTAAACATCTTCTAGAAAAGAAGGATGAATGTACACCCCACTAGTAAGATTTCATGTGCATTTTTGTAATTACTTGTGTGATTTACTATTGTTTCTCTTAGCAGTAAGAAGGGCGCCTCCCCTTTCCGAGAGGAGAGATTCACATCTCACATAGCTGTGGCTGAAGTCCAAGTTGTGTAATCTGTCGAAAGTTGATTACATAATTTTCACCCAAAAGTTTTTTGGCGACTCCGCTGGGGACACGATACGCATTCTAAAGCCTCATGCTTTCGTTTGAAGTATACCTGTGTCCTTTTCTATTGTAATTTATTTTCTTATAAGTTTTTCAAGATTTCACCAAGGACATGTAAATGGCTGCTCAAGGTCCTTGGGGAAATGCTTTTGGTCCGTTGAGCTTAGTTCTACCCCTACATGCTCTTCCTGAAGGCTCACGGAAGAACTTTCCCAAGTTTTTTGGTGATGGGCAACATCCTGACGAGCACGTTGCTGCTTTCTACATTGCTTGTGGAGTTCATGGTGTTGAATACGAAGATGTATCTGTAAGGCTGTTTGTGGAGACTCTCCAAGGCGTTGCTGCAGATTGGTTTTATCATTTGGCGCCAAGTACCATCACAAACTGGGCAACTCTCATAGCCAAGTTTGAAGAAAGGTTCAAGCCTCCTGAAGATGCTCATGCTTTGTTGGCTCAGCTCACCCAGTTGAAGAAGGAATCTCACATGCCCATGCGCGAGTTCATTGCTCACTTCAACAAGTTGACACGAAGAATTCCAACTGTTGCTCAACCTATAGCTGAGAACTTGAAATGTTTCTTTGTAAATGCTCAAGTGCTTGAGGTTGGTTTCCTATTGAGAAGAGCACCTCCAGCTACTCTTGCAGTTGTGCAGACCTTGGCGACAAAAATTGAAGATGATCTCATTCTTGCTGGGCAAATAAAAATTGACTCGGATGAATTTGAAGAAAGCTCTTCTTTGGAGTTATTTTCTTCCATCACAAGGAGGGATCCTATGGTGCAAAGGTTGGCGAATGAGCTATTTGACCTCAAAAAGCAATTAGCTCAAGGCATGTTTTATGTGCCTTGTCAGGACGTACCAAGGAGGTCAATTTCAAATGTTGCTCATAATTTTGCTGTTGGTAATCAACACAAGTTATCTTCACCTCCAAAGAGGCTTGCTCTCGAGGTACCATTAGTAAAAGGAGCAGTGAAACATCCTGACTCCGATCCAAGTGATCTCGCTATTCTCTTCCAGGAAAAGGAAGCATGCATAGCTGGCGACTCCCATTTCTGGTTTATGCAGTCTCAGAAAGCCATTGATGAAAAGCAAGACGATGAAAGTCATTTTGCTGAAATTCAAGTGAATGAAAATAATCTTTTCTTGAGATCTGAAAAGATGGACATGCATGCAGATTTCAATCAAGTTGAAAAGAATGCGTCTGTGTCACGTGAGGACCTTCTTATAAATAATTCAGATTTTCCCAAGTCTGAGAATGGTGAACATCATATTGAGGTATACAATGCAGTCATATCTTCATTTGAGTCACATGAAGGAGATCATCCCAATCAGCATGAGGTTGCCATGGTTGATGAATCAGTTGTTGAGGTAGCAACTGGTAAGAAGCATTCAATCTTTGATCGATCAAGGGAATGTCCCATAAGACATCTTGCTTGGTTGGAGGCCAATGGGAAGACAGAGGTTCCACTTGCACCTGAGCCTGAAGATAAACTTGAGGATGCAGTTAAAAATATATTTGTAGATGCACAGGAGCAGCCTGGATTCAATGATTTATTTTGGAGCAGCAGTATATCCATAATATTTTCAAAGGTAGTTGAATCTGTTCATCTCTTTCATGAAGCAATGCTTCAACCTCATCTACATGTAGTTGCTAATGATCATGGAAGGCCTTGCAAGCTGTTGAAGAAAGGCAACTATTTTGTTGAACCTGTGAACGGTTTCATTTGAGAAGGTCTCATTAATGGCTAGTTTTAATTAGGTAGGTTTTTCCCTTTTCAATAAGTGCATTTGCATAAGTTTGCGTCTTGTTTTCGTAAAAAAAAATTTCGTCATTGTCACCTGACTCCAAGCCCAATGGATAAAGGCACTTGAATTCTGGAGTTCTTCTCCCTTCATTCGTTTCAAAGAACGATTGAAGAAATATCCCCAACAGGAGCCTGCTGTTATCACGGAATCTAGCAACGCTCGTTCCACGGATAACCCCCCTACGAAACTTGTCTGTTTCCTAGGATTCGTGAAGTTCAAGTACGCATAACGAAGTGATTTTCAAGCCACCTCGAAATGCGTTCCAGAGTCTCAAATAGTCAATTCGAGCATTCCCCACGTTCGCCTCACGAAGACCTTCGAAACGAGCTCCTTCGCGAAGTCTCACTGTTCGTACTTAGCGAATTGCGAAAAATGCAGTGGCTCTGAAAAAGTGCGCCCCTGCTCTGAAAGCCAAAATTTGGCTAAGTCTGAAAAGTGCAAGGGCGCTAAAATTTAGCGCCCCTGCATGAAAGTGAATTTTTTCCAAAATGTAATAGCTCTAAATTTTAGCGCCATTACACATTTTCCTGACACTTAAACTTTTTTGGCCCTGGCATGTTTCTTCATGATTTTCGCGTCTTTCGTCAATTGTGCCACTTTTCGTGCCTAAATTTATTGCTCGACTTGAGTTAGGTTTTCGATTTTCTCTTTCACTTAAAAGTGTTTTAGTTCGCCATTTTCATTGTTTATGATTTTAGTTCTTCCTCTCTTCATGCTGGGCGAGTTTTCTTCAAACTGCAAATATGTTTTTTGAGTTTTTCGACATCCCTCTCCAGCGTTTTTCGTGTTTCATCTTTGTAAGTTGTTACCCTTGCTTTCTCTTTATTCTCCAATTTCAATGGCAACTCCATGCAGACAAACTTTGCCAACTCAGAGCGCCATTTCCATTCATCCCTACATTTGTTTTACCAAAAATGTGCTCAAGATGTTGAAGCGCCAAAATTTAGCGCCATGACATGTTGAAATAAATTCTAACTTTGAAAAGTGCAAGGGCGCTAAAATTTAGCGCCCCTGCATCAAAGACTGAAATCTCCAAAAATGTGGTAATGATTTTCGGCCATACACTTTCTAATCTTTTCTGACTTAGTCATTTTTTTGTGCAATGGAATGAATTTTAGCCACCTTTCACTTTTCTTCGAGACTTAGTCATTTTTGTGCAATGGGTAATTTTAGCACCTGCACTTTTCCAGACTTAGTCATTTTTTGTAATGGAGCTAAATTTTAGCACCTTTCACTTTTCTTGAGACTTAGTCATTTTTTTTGCAATGGGCTGAATTTTGCTTTTAACTACACTTTTCTTCCAGACTTAGTCATTTTTGTGCAATGGGTGATTTTAGCACCTTGCACTTTTTCAGAACAGTCATTTTTTGTGCAGTAGATAGAATTTTAGCACACACTTTTCTTCAGACTTAGTCATTTTTGTGCAATAGTCTTTGAATTTTGCTTTTCTTCGGCCCTGTGATTTTAACCTAGTTTTCTTCAAAATTTTCTGTTCCATTCTCAGACATTTCTTAGCTCCATCGTTTTGCGTGCCTTGTCATATCCGCTTCCCAATGCTACTTTTACGCTAGCAGCACATTGATTCACCATCCTTGCAATTTCTCTCCAGATCTCGTCAAGTGATCCCGAAGGTGATGTCCTTTGATCTTGGTTCTTCCAAATAAAAAGTTCATGCAGGAGACCAGGAAGAAGTATGAAGACTCCGCGCCCAAGCAAAGAAAAATGAAGAAGTTTCCTGTTCTCCAGTGTTAGACATTTCCGGTGCATCCCTTTATGCATCTTGTAAATATTTCTCGACATTTTGAATGTCATTTGTAAATTATAGTACACAAGTCCAAAAGATGTAATATTTTGAAAACAAATTACACTTTGACTTTGGTCAAAATTGATGAGATCTCCTAAAATGTCCCACCTAACTTTCCACAGACCTATCAATTTCTTTCCTTATTTTGCTCATCCCTCTTTCTATATATTGTGAGGGATTTTCATTGTAATTTATCTTTTTAGTCTTTTGCAACGAAGTGCTGCCCTTTTGTAAGCAAACTTGTGAAACTTTGCGTTCATATTTTGTGAATGAGATTCAATCAATAAAGAAAAGGATTGCAAGCCAGACTTTGCATTGGATTCAATACTTTTGTAAGTTGATTTGATTTGGTAGTGATTAGTTCGAGGAATCTGAAAGACTCTAAGTGGTTGATGTAAACTTTGTTTTACATCTATTATTTAGATTGCATTGTTATTTTGTTTATCATTGGTTGAGTGATCTATAAGACTTTGCGCTTATAATCATTTATACTTTTGCATGTTCTTGTTGGATAATCTATAAGACTTTGCGCTTATAATTATTCATTCTCTTGGATACTTTGTCGAAGGATCTACAAGACTTTGTGCTTGTAATCGTTCGTGCCATTAATACTTTTGTTGGATGATCTACAAGACTTTGTGCTTGTAATCGTTCATGCTGTTTGAAGAATTGTTGCGTCTAAGAAGACTTTGTGCTTCTAACGTAGCAAACGGTACGTTTATGCAGATCCAACATTGATAAAGCTACGGAACGACTTTGTGCCTTCGTGAGCTTTCCCTTTTTAATTTATTTGTTTGTTGTTAATTACTTCTGGTATCTCTACGCTTCGCTTTGACGAGATAGAGATATTGGTATTACTGCTAGTTGTTCGTTTCAAGTTATCAAGAATTCGAACTTCCAACACGTGAAGTATTGTAAACATCTTCTCTGAAAAAAGAGAGAAGGATGAATGTAACACACCCCCCCCACTCCGTGAATTTCATGTACATTTTGTAATTACTTGTGTGATTTACTATTGTTTCTCTTAGCAGTAAGAAGGGCGCCTCCCCTTTCCGAGAGGAGAGATTCACATCTCACATAGCTGTGGCTGAAGTCCAAATTGTGTAATCTATCGAAAGCTGATTACATAATTTTCACCCAACAGAGGGCGATGCCGATTTAGACCTACCTTCTGCTGATTAGGGACCATGGACAACGATATATTTTCTTAGTTTTATGTTTATCATGTCATTTCATAGTTGAGACTTGGAGCCTTTGGACATTTTGGTTATAATTATCAGACTTTTATATGATATGTATGCACATTTATAATGAAAAGCATTTGAACTTTGTTAATTTGTTTCTTAATTCTCATGTGAAATCTCAATTCAAGTCTAATGATATGTATTAAGCTTATACAATGTCTAGAATGAATGCTTTATCAATGTTATGCTATGAACATTTGAAATTTCTCTATATTTTTAAAAATTTCCCTATTTTTTTGTCAGCCGTCCCCTGCCGTCCCCTAAAAAATGACCCAAAAGTACCCTCGTACTGAAAACTCGTCCCGCCGTAC
This sequence comes from Sequoia sempervirens, assembly GCA_007258455.2. Classification (NCBI taxonomy): domain Eukaryota; kingdom Viridiplantae; phylum Streptophyta; class Pinopsida; order Cupressales; family Cupressaceae; genus Sequoia; species Sequoia sempervirens. Next base: position 6,934 of record VDFB02178959.1, read on the forward strand.
CAAGTACTCCCCATCCCCGAAACCCCGTGGAGCATAGTGATGAACCCTTTGATGATGAAGAAGATTGATTTGAGCCTTATTAAGAAGATGCTTCAACTCATCAATCTGTTTTGAATAACATTGATGTTCATCATGCCCTATTTTCTTCCAATATGCACATGTAGGCCTCTCCTTCTTAGATGATTCCCCTTTTGAGGGAGAGGATTCAAATTCATTATGTGGCTTGTTCTTTTTCTTCGTTTGCTTCTTTTTGGGATTCCCTAATTCTTTTTATACCTTTGACTCACCAACCAACAATGCTTGTGACTTGGAAGACTCGATTAGACCCATTTGCATTAACTTCACTTCCTCTTGGATTAGAAGATTTGCAAAGTCATCAAACTTAGGATCAACATATAATGCTCCCATAAAAATTCAATGGGTATAAAATCCAAAAACAAATACTGAATACTCAAGACCAAGCTTGGATAACACATTCAAAATCAATTGTAAATCCTCTTTATCAATATTGCAAATTTTTTAGCTGTGTTCTTAATTGTTTGATCTCGGAAATATAGTCTTAGATGTGGTCAAAACTTTTAGGATCAAGATTCATCAAATCATTATCAATCTAATATCCACTAATCTTATTAGTTTTACCATACAATTTCCCAAAAGGCTCCCAAGCATCTTTAGGTGTTTTGCATGATTCACATGAAATTGTAAATCAAATGAGACTAATGAACTGTTGGGTGAAAATTATGTAATCAGCTCTCGATAGATTACACAACTTGGACTTCAGCCACAGCTATGTGAGATGTGAATCTCTCCTCTCGGAAAGGGGAGGCGCCCTTCTTACTGCTAAGAGAAACAATAGTAAATCACACAAGTAATTACAAAATGTACATGAAATTCACGGAGTGGGGGGGGTGTGTTACATTCATCCTTCTCTCTTTTTTCAGAGAAGATGTTTACAATGCTTCTGTTGGAAGTTCCGAATTTTGATAACTTGAAACGAACAACTAGCAAGAATGCCAATATCTCTATCTCGTCCAAAGCGAAGCGTAGAGATACCGTAAGTAATTAACAACAAACAAATAAATTAAAAGGAAAGCTCACGAAGGCACAAGTCGTTCCGTGGCTTTATCAGCGTGGATCTGCGTGGGCGTGCCGTTTGCTACGTTAGAAACTCACAGAGCTTGACATGAACGAAAGCGCAAAGTCTTAGAGATCATCAACAAAAGTGTCAATAGCATGAATGATTACAAGCACAAAGTCTTGTAGATCATCCAACAATGATAAAAGAAATACAATGCCAATCTAAATAACGAATGTAACACAAAGTTTACATCAACTACTTAGAGTCTTTCAGATTCCTCGAACTAATCACCACCAAATAAGATCAACTCACAAAAGTATCGAATCCAACGCAAAGTTTGGCTTGCAATCCTTTTCTTTATTGATGAATCTCATTCACAGGCATGAGCATAAGTTTCACAAATTTGCTTACAAAAGGGCAGCCTCGCTGCAAAAGGCTAAAAGATATTACAATGAAAATCCCTCTCATTATATAGAAAGAGGGATGAGCAAAATAAGGAAAGAGATTGAGAAAATCAGGGAAGTTAGGTGAGCGGATTTTAGGAGATCTCACCTAACTTTGACCAAAGTCAAAGTGTAATTTGTTTTGAAAATATTACATCTTTGGACTTGGTGTAATTACAATTTACAAAATGACATTCGAAAATGTCGAGAAATATTTACAAGATGCATAATGGGATGCACCGGAAATGTCTAACACTGGAGAATAGGAAGCTTCTTCATTTTTCTTTGCTTGGGCGCGGGGTCTTCATACTTCTTCCTGGTCTCCTGCATGAACTTTTTATTTGGAAGAACCACGATCAAAGGACATCACCTTCGGAATCACTTGACGAGATCTGGAGAGAAACTGCAAGGATGGTGAATCAACAGGCGTTAGCAGAAAAAGCAGCATTGGGAAGCGCGAAGCGAGAAACGATGTTGAGCAAGCGTGAAACGACCAACTAGGCACGAAAAACGATGCAGGAGCGAAGAAATGGGGTTCGGAATGGAAATAGAGCGAGTTTGAAGAGACTAAGATAAAAACTGCCAAAAGTGTAGAGGTGCTAAAATTCAACTCCATTGCACAAAAATGACTAAGTCTGGAAGAAAAGTGCAAAGGTGCTAAAATTCAGCTCCTTTGCACAAAAATGACTAAGTCTAGAAAAAGATTGTGAAAAGTGTAAGGGCGCCAAAATTCAGCGCCTTTACATTTTTGGAGATTTCAGTCTTTGATGCAGGGGCGCTAAAAAATGGCACTCCTGCATTTCTCAGAGTTAGAATTTATTTCAACATGGTCAACATGTCAGGGCGCTAAATTTTAGCGCTTCTACATCTGAGACATGATTTTGGAAAACGGATGTAATGGTGAATGAAAATGGCGCTCGGGGTTTGCAAAGTGTTGCCATTGAAATTGGAGAATAAAGAGAAAGCAAGGGTAACAACTTACAAAGATGAAACGCGAAAAACGCTGGAGAGGGATGTCGAAAAACTCAAAAAATGTATTTGCAGTTTGAAGAAAACTCGCCCAGCAAGAAGAAACGAAGAACAAAGACCATAAACAATGAAAATGACGAAATAAAACACTTTTAAGTGAAAGAGAAAATCGAAAACCTAACTCAAGTCGAGCAATAAATTTAGGCACGAAAAGTGGCACGATTGACGAAAAATGCGAAAAAGATGAAGAAATGCGCCAGGGCCAGAAAAAAGTTTAAGTGTCAGGAAAAAGTTAATGATGCGTAAAATTTAGAGTATTACATTTTGAGAAATTTCAATTCATAAAAATTTTTGTATGCACTTTTTCTTAATTTTTTGGCTTTTGAAGCGGTATACGCTTTGACCGATTTTTTGCCTGCTAAGTACGAACAGTGAGACTTCGCGAAGGAGCTCGTTTCGAAGGTCTTCGCGAGGTGAACATGGGGGAATGCTCGAATTGACTATTCAAGACTTTGGAACGCATTTCGAGGTGGCTTGAAAATCACTCCGTTATGCGTACTTGAACTTCACGAATCCTAGGAAACGGACAAGTTTCGTAGGGGGTTATCCGTGGAACGAGCGCTGCTAGATTTCGTGATAACATGAACATATGCATCCAAGTGTTTTCTCATGATCAAGCCCCCGTTTTGCCAATTCTTTAGCATCAGTAGGTTGAGGAATAATATCCTTTAGATAGCCAAGACAACCCTTCCCCATGAGATAATTCCATACTAATTTTCTCCATGAAGCATAATTATATGGAGTTAGGAATTCAATTTGAGATTTCCCCATTGTAAGAACACACAACAATCAAAAGAAAGCAATCAACCACTACAAGATTACCCCCACCCCCCACATTACTCAATCAAGAAACCCCCCTAGAAATATAAGATTGTGGCACTTTATACTTAATTCGATTACAAATGTCATTTGCCAAAAACAATGAAGTGGACTTGATCTTAGTGCTTACAAACTAAGTCACAAGGTTCGAATTCGAATTCGAGTTCGGCAACATTGAAATTCGGATGAAGTTCGGCAAGAAAAAAATTCGAAAAGTAAAAAATTCGGATTAAATTCGTCTTATATAATTTTATTTTTTTTAAATATAATAATATATCAATAAAATTATCAAAATAGTTTAACTTTATACTTAATTCGATTACAAATGTCATTTGCCAAAAACAATGAAGTGGACTTGATCTTAGTGCTTACAAACTAAGTCACAAGGTTCGAATTCGAATTCGAGTTCGGCAACATTGAAATTCGGATGAAGTTCGGCAAGAAAAAAATTCGAAAAGTAAAAAATTCGGATTAAATTCGTCTTATATAATTTTATTTTTTTTAAATATAATAATATATCAATAAAATTATCAAAATAGTTTAACTTTAAAAACAAAATAAAAATACTAAACTTTAATTAAAAAATAAACTAAAAATATATTAAATTTTTATTTTTACAGTAAAAAAAAAATATAATTTATAAACATTAAAATAAATCTCATTTTGAGTTTAAATAAACTATAACAAATTTTAAAATATTTGTGAATGGATAAATTAAAAGATTTAATTTAAATATTTAAATTTGTTAATTTTTATATATTAATGATTTGAATCAAAATTAAATATATTAAAATATTAAATTTTAATTATTAAATGTTAATATTTAAAAATAAATGAATATAGTAAAGTTAAATTTAAATATATTAAATGCTTGATTTTAATAAAGATTTAATATAAATAAAATAATATTTAATTTAGGTTTAAAATTTTATGAAATATGGAAAAGCCTAAAAAAAAAGTTACTTAAAAAAAACCTCTCACCTGGGAGTCGCGGACTTTCTGAAGTCGCGGATTTTACCTGGGAGTTGCGGACTTTTTGAAGTCGAAACTGGTCTACACTTGCAGCCTGCGTGTCAACGCCAGACTGAACTTGCTCCCGTCGCAACGTGGCTCTTTGCGCCTTGCCCTAATGCCCTCCTCTCACCTGCTATATCTTCGAAGCGCGCAAGGAGACGAACCTATCAAAAACCTTGTCGCGGCTGAAAGAACTCACGATACAGATGAAATCTGTAAAGTCAGCTGCAGACGAACCTATCAAAAACCCTAAGGGGAAATTCTTTGCGAAATTACATTTTAATAAAAATCCAGTTGATTGCTATGCACGAATTTAGTCTGGAATTTCAACGAATTTCATACTTCTTTTGAATGTTCGCCGAATTTCGAACTTCAAGCATAAAATTCGGCGAACCTTGTGACACAGCTTACAAATGCCATATTTGGCCACAAGCTCAAGGTAAAATTTTTACACAAAATGGGATCAATCTGATCACACCATTGAAAAGTACACAAAAAATTATGCACTTTCAAAAAAAAATCACCAAAAAAGGTTACCATAGGAGCAAGAACGGAGCCCTGACAGTTGCCAAAATGAGAGCAGCTCAGCAACACCTATGAGAATCTGCAATTTTTAGAAAAATCAGGCTCCAAAATCAAAAATCAATTGCAGCATGAAATTCTACCCCAAATCAAAAAAAAAAATCAAGAAAAGGAGTCTGTATGATCGAGTTATGGGCCTCCAAAGTTTGTCTGCAAAATCAAAACCTACAATGGAGAGGGAGATAAAAAATCAAAAGGCCTGTTGACGCAGTGCTAACGTCAACAGATGATGGGATTAGATCTGACAGTCGTCTAGCCATCACATCAAAATATGCCATGTCCAAACAGAATATTCTTCAGACTGTGACTAGCAGAATCTTAGAAGGAATCAAGAATATTCAGTCATTTGCGGCAAAACCTATACAACACGATAGAATCTAGGGCAGTATATTCTTTTTTATCACCAATTTATTTTTCTCAGCAGGCAATGGGTTTGTCGGCCACAGGCCCTGCGTGGCGAGCAGAGGCCATGCCACGTGGCTTGGTCTACAACCCACGAGATATGCTACAATCTACAACAATTGCAGTACTCTACGTACCCATGAGGTACATAAAATATATATATATAGATATATAATTTTAAATCCAAAAAAAATCTTCTTAAAAAAAGATTGTTAGGGGACTCCAAGGTTGTTGGAGAGCTCAATATCAAGTTTTCTTCGCATCTAATGGTGTTTGGCGTTTAGATGGCACTCAAGTTGGTAGTGATGCTCTTTGAAATGTTTTTGGCCATTTGAGTTGTTCTCCACATTTCTTGGAGAACATGGCTATTTTTAGTAAGTACTCGTTTTGGCACCTGGCATCGTTCCTCGGCATTAGTGGTTTCTTAGTGCAATCAATTTCCATTTTCGTGTCTTGACGATGCTTTCGGTAAGAAGGATGGGATTATTTTAATATTTGCACTAAAGCTATAAAGTAATGTTTTAATATTCACTTTAATGTTAAATATTATAAGGTGATATTATGTTTCCCCAAGTTGGACACCTAGGGAAAAGTGATATGGGGACTTAAGTTGTTTTAATTTGTTAAAGGGGCCTTTTCAAGGGAAAATGAAATATTTGAAATTTTTTTAAATGACATTTTTCCCCCCAACTCTTTATAAAGGGGTTTTGGCTTTCAATTTCCTCATTCAACTTTCAAGTGTGTAAACATAACAGGATGTAGTTGGAATGAACATTGAGTTCTTCCGGGAGTTGATTGAGGACGAAAACCCTTGTCAATATTCACTAGTTTCAATAGTGCAAGATCCATCCTAGGTGGTCTGGTGTTTTCACTTAGGAAACATATTGATTTTCATGGAGTTTTGGATTTCAGGGTTTTAGAAAAAATGAGGTTTTTTTATGGTTTTTTGAATTGCAGATTTGAAGTTCCTTTTCGGGTGATTTTTTGCAATGTTCTAGTGATGAGTTCAGTGGTTTCTTTTTGGAGCTGGTAACCAGGCCATACCATCTATTGCAGCTTGTGAGAATTGTTTAATGGGAAAAAAATCAATCATGTTACTTGGAAACTTCAGTTCCAGTCTGGGTGCCATGATATTGAGTGCTTATTTGCAGTGTTAAGGCAGATATAATATAGTGTCAAGGTCAGTACACCTCCAAGCATAGTTGGGAGCATGGCATGGAGTTTTAGGAGCTGGTTAATAGGTTTTTGACGGGTGTCTTCAGCAAAGGGTGACGCCTATCCTTGTAGCCCTATTTCCTACCAATTTCAAGTTGAACAAACTGCATATGGAAATGCAATGAATTTATCAAATAAATCGCCCCTGTTCTGGCGCCATGTTTTGTGTGAGCAGATTTAAGTTGATCAGACCTGTAGAGAGTGTTTTTCCATTTGTTATTTAACAGTGTTGGTGGGGTTAAAGTTTAGAGGGAGTCACTGCAGTTTGGAGGCGTTGGATTATTGAAGGAGCAGATTACCAGGAGTTTTTTGTGGACTGTCATGATTGTTTGCTACAGAAGACCCGTTTCCTTGTCAGGAAATGCCCAGTATATGCTCTCAACTTCAAGGTCATGCCTGAGAACATATTGCTCCATTCTGGTAGCAACTAATGTTGATGGAGTAGCCGTTTTTTCAATGGAAGATGATCAATTACCTACGCATACAGATTCAGCAGGTCTGTAAGCCTTCAATACCTCTGATAAAGGCTTTCTGTTAGCCTTAAACTGTTAATTATGGGGAAGGTGAAGACTTATTTGGTTTCCATGGTCAAAATGCAAAACTGTAATAGCTGGAAAAGCATGTTTTAATGTATTACAGGTTGTTGCAGTTTAGCCATAATATTTCCAAATGCATTGAAGTCTGTGAACTCTGAAAGTTGTTGCATGTTTATCGCTGGTTCTAATTGTCTTTCCTAGCAAGTACTTCTTTTTTCAAGAAAATAAATAAGGGGTGTATGTTGCACAAAAGAACCCTCCAGTGAACAAAACCAATAAGCAGAAGACAACATCTTTTGCTCAGTCAGCACATTCTAAAAATAAGGGTTAAAATTTAAAAAACCAAAATATTTCTTTCCCTTCATTGTTGGACTGTTTGAAGTCAACCCTGTGTCTATGTTAAACATTGTGAAAAAAAATAAACTGTTGGTTTGAAATGTAACTTTTTGCAGCTTCTGAAGAAATTTCAAAAAATTCTGAGTGATGTCTGAAAATGGATGCAAAGAATCAAGATGACAAGGTTAGAATTACATAAAACTGTATTAGCATCTTAACTGGCAAGCAAGCAATTAGTTCAAACAAACAGTGATCTCTCAATCTGATTATCGTAGTCTAAATTTCCAGCCGAATATCTAGTTGAGTTTTCCTATTTTCTGCATGCTTGCCCACCCGTTATTATGCAAGTCAAGGACATCCCCATTCAACATTCAGTTTCTTCCTAGCTGATGAGGAAGTTGCATGTTTATTCCTTTCTGTGGTGAATTTTTTTTTCATATATATAATACAAAACATAAAATTTTGCAAAGCCAATTTCCCAAACAGTACTATAAACAATAAATCACCTAAGTGCATACATCCATATATTGTCATTCTTTAACATGCCAGACCATTACCTTTCCATGGAAGCCTTCACCAATCAGTGCTGACTCATCAAAGTTGTTAGTCGCTTCTTCTAACTCCTCTAAAGCAAAAGATCTGTACTGGGGGAGACCATGTGCACCCAGCTTTATCCCCTGAGATATATACCCTTACACACAAATGCATGATCAGTGAAATACAATGTACCAAAGCCTTGCATTTATAGAAACAATACTTAGATCAGCAAACAGAAATGAAAATGATTTTGCCTCAAACACAAAACAGAAAGCTCAAACAGACATTTTGCCACCAGAAAGATTTCTTGCTAGAATCAGGATTCATACCAAGGAATCACCACACAAACAGAGTAGCAACAAAATGACAGTCCTAGAACCAAATTTAATTGACCTGCTGAGAGATATTTACAGAACTGCTAAAGCAGGCAAACTTAGGAACAGACTACAACAGATGTCTTGTTACATCAAATGGGAATGGTGTTAACCGACTGTAAGCACTTATAATGCTCTGCAGATATCCCTGCACGTTTTTGCATAATATGTCCCAGAGCAAAATAAAAACTTGCTTCTCACAGAGAAATGAAGAGCACAAGAATTCTTGGAATGAAATATTCATAAAATATTTGACATAGGTAAGACAGAAAGAGAGGAAAACAAACATTGATCACAACTGACTAGAAAGGAAGAAATGAAAGCAAAAATTGACATTTGACCTTCACTCTTTTTATTGAATTAACGAAGAGGAAGATGAACTACATTTTTGAAGCAATATATATCAGACTGGGTAGATTCAAAATTTCAAACAGTAATATTTACACAAAAGAGATCATATACGGTATACCAATGGCATTTATATATTCTTCTGTTTGTACATTGATTTGGAATATTTTTTGTCTTGGAGGTATTTAGAACTACTTTTTGAAAAATCTTAAGGCATTATTTGTTAGGTGAGCTCCTTTTATTCACCCGGGAGGATCAAACACCTAGTGTGGTGCCACTCCAGTTATTCCAAGCCGGCAAGCATCCCTGAGAATCAAACCTGGGCTAGCTGTGGTAAACCCACACAAATATTCTGCTAGACCATGGCCATTACATTCAAAAGTTTTTTCCAAATAACAAATAATGGATCAAGAAAGACAAAGTTTCTGAAGTTGTTGGATCACTAACACAATAAATGCCATATTGACAGATTCAAAATACTAATTTGCACATAAAAGGGGGCAGCATAACCTTGATTTCGATAAAATATTCTAAAACCTTGAGACGAACATTCAATGTTTTTATCAATTAAGACATTTAGGAATCGCAACATTTGGCGAGAGAAAAATTCAAATATATATTTGGAAAAAAGGAAAGCTGCAGAAAGTTTCTTGCGAAGAATGTGTTTCCAGCCGTCATTATCCTAGCAATCAAAATACACAAAATCAAGTCTAACTTACTTGCATTGACTAACAGTTCTGAGGATATTCCTGTTGAAGCAGTCTCTGGAACAAGTTTTCCTGGAAGTTTCCTGAATCTTTTCTTGTACCTTACCCATCTAATCAACAAACAAACCAGCAAAGCCACCAGCAACAAAGCTGCAACACCGCCAGCAACTATCACCACAATAACAATCACGTTCCTCTGCTTCTGGGTTATGTGAACTTCCTTGGACACGTGAGCAGCTTGACAATGGGAGTAGTTGTGTTGAGGCTGCATATTGGTAACTAAACAATTTCCTTCAATGTTGACAGTTTTTTCGTCGGAAATAGTCAATAGACATGAAGGTAACCGTCCTGTCAAAAGATTTGCAGAAAGGTCCACAAACCGGAGACTATGACTGCAAGACACATTTTGAGGAATAGTCCCCCTAAATGAATTGCCAGCTAAATTAATGTGGGCAATGGCTGGCAGAGAAAATAGGAAGGAAGGAGGTGACCCAGTTAGAGCATTGAAAGATAGATCAAAGTATTTCAGTTGATTTAACGTCCTAATATACAAAGGTATGTAACACCTGAACCTGTTTTTCCTCAGGGAGAGCGTAACCAATCCTTTTCCAAGCATTGGGAAGTCCGGTCCCAGTGCATTGCCTCCCACATCTAAAACTTGCAGACCTGTCATGGTGCTGAAATCAGGCAAGTTCCCAAACAGATTGTTACCTGATAGAGATAAAACTCTCAGTTCCTGTATGCTGCTGAGAGAATGTGGCACATATCCACTCAGATTGTTATTTTTCAAGCTCAAAAACTCTAAGCTTGGAAGGGCGCTGAACCAATCTGGGACACTCCCACTCAACATGTTATCGTCTAGTACGAATGTCTTGATTTTTCTAAGCTGACAGAGCTGGTATGGAATGGTTTCGTGTAAGAAATTTGAGGTTAAATTTAGCATTTCTAGGGAGGACAAGCGGTCCAGCTTGCTTGATAGACGACCCCATATGCCCAACGACACCAAGGACGCGGATTTTAAACCATAGAGCTTAGTGAATGTAGTGAAAAATGAATCTGCTGAAAAAGCCTGAGATAAAGTTTGGTTGGAAACTGCAAATGCGCCTTTGTTTTCATAGAAAGCTGGAGAAGGCTTGTCACCAACGATAGACAGTTGAGTTATGATGTTTCCACTGCACACAATGGTTAAGGATGCAGAGGGCTTAAGGCTGCAAAAGTCTGTGGCATTAGTAAGGCTGTCCAAAGCCTTGGGAAACTCAAGAAGCTTCTGAATTCTTAGTAGAATTATGGCCTGTGAGGATTGCAGTGGCTGAGAGTGCGGAAGTGAAAACAGAACAAGAATAGTTACCAGCGTCTTCGTATAATCTTGTAATGCCATGCTTCAAAAACATACTAGAACTCAATCATGACACTACAAATGCTTCGTTATGGATATCGGATTCCACCCCTTTTCAGCCTACATCCTTGACAACACCACAAGAATAAAATTCTACAATTTTAAAAGAAAAATAAGACAGATGCTATCATTAGAAAAGATTGTCAGTACTTGCTGCCATGTTTTAACTTGTGAGATGTCGTACTAGGAAAAACAACACCGGACTTGAAAGAAGAAACTACTTTTCTATTATAGAAGATGGGTTAGCCAGTTATCAATTTCTTCTACTAATCAGTCAAGCTACAAATCGCAATTTCTTCCACATAGAAGATGGGTTAGATGTTTATCACCCTTTCTTACTAAATTTCATTGCATAGAAAGATATATTATGGTCTAATTTGTAACTAATCCTCCTCCTAATAAGTATTAGTAACAATATTAAATACAGTTTTGTGTTGCATAGAAAGACAAATTTGCACAGATACTCATGTGACCTCCCACTACCAAGAACCACGAGCTCTGCAGCCACAGCAAGCGTAATCGAGTCATAATTACTGATTTAGATGCTTGATATGATTAGGCTTTTAAAGAATGGAAAGGACGGTTTCTTATCTCTTTTATTGCTAATTCGCATGTTGGTATAATTAAGGCTCTTAATGAAGGGAAAGAATGGTTTCTGATACCTTTAACTACCACTGTGTTACTGTCTGCAAAAGAAGCAGCAATAACTACCATACGTCCAATCTTAATGCTGCTGCTGCTCCAGCGGGTTTTATAACAGGTATTTGTGTTTTACAAGAGCTCTAGGCTATCACATTGATTGGTTTTTCCTTCTCAGAAGTTATCAACATTAATTGTGTCAAAATATTTTAGGACCACCATCAAATTATTTATTTTTGACTTTGTTTTTAATTAGATAAAGTGGAAAAGTAATGTTCTGGGATTTTGTTCAGAGGCATTAAAAAAGAAAAATGAGCGTACAAACACAGAAATAATTATAGTGTCAAACACACAGAAATAGTTATAGTGCTAACATAAACAACACACAAACAGTCAACAAACAGCATTGATGTTCATTGTTGATTACATCATGTTTTATTCAGTATCTAAGTAAGATTGAATTCACCGTCAACAATTTACCACTATGACAAATTCATCTTGTGGAAAATTTACCACCAGCAATTCACTGTCGCGGATAATTCATCACATTAACATTTTTTAATATCTATGTATATTTGCAATAGTACAATAATAGAGATGATGATATTGGATAATTGGTTTACAGAATAAAATAAATTTTCTAATTGTATATGCTGACGGTGAATTTTTCAGAGATGAATTTGTATGACATGAATTGTTGACAGTGAATTGTTGACAGTAAATTATTGATGCTGATGAATTATTGACAATGAATTTTCCTAGAACCTAGTTAAGTCACCATACAACTCTTAAAAAACACTTAATATTCTCTCTCATAAAAATGTTGCTATGGAGTTCTTCAACAGTTTTTCTTTGACCTGCAACTACATACTAAAATGACAAGAGATCACATCTATAACTATCAAAGTACATTTGCTAATCGTGGGCAATTGTATAGAAAATGACTCTCTAAGCAATCTTAAGTGACAGCTTTTTTCAATTAATTGAAACCTCGCAGATTTTTGTTGATTAACAAAAGGCTACCAAATAAGTGGTTATCTGTCATCATTTTATTTTGAGGGGTAAGACAAATTTGTTTGCTTGAGATACAACCATGAAGAGAGAAAAAATACTTATTGTGTCGGATAGAGAAGCGCTACCTACACAGTTACCAATCTTTTAGGCTAACCTTTATTTAACTCATAAATTATAAAAGCAACCGTTCTCTGTATGTTGAAGGAATGTTCTCTTTAAGTACAAGTTACATATAGTTTATATACTATACATCCTTTGAAAAGAGTGTCTTAAGAGACAAAAATTAACATCATTTTATTATTCCAAGTGTAAAAGTAAAAGGTCGATTTTCATTATCATGTGTAGGATGTGACTTCTCTTTCTCCTTTTACATCGTTTTATGTGAGTGTTAGTAAGTATTTAGTCTTAATACAAGTTTTGTCTGATTTGGTATAATTCATTGAACTTTAACTTTATTCATTTAGATTAGGATCATTCTAGTAATCTTGATTAAGTGTAGGATTTTGTGTGGTTGATTTTTTAATCTATATTTAAATTTTATTGTGATTTTAAATCAATTTGATTCTATGTTAGCATTATTTATTGAGACGTGTCAAAAAGTTTAAATTATGCACCTAAAACTTATATAAAAAGACCTTATCTCTAGGACATTTCAATAATCTTGAATTCAACCTTGATCGTCCAAACAATCTATTACCAACCACTATCACTTAGTGAAAAGATCACTTAACAATTACACCACTATCATAAACTTTATCTTTGCATTCTCTTACATCAACAAATGTTAAAAACTATAATTCTTATACTGGATCTAGCACTCTAAAATTCATTTTACTTCATCCATTACATCAACTCTCAAGCACTCATTATTATGTACCACATTTTCAATACTTGCTTATGCATGTGTTACATATACTACTTGATATGTCTTCTAACTTACTGCAAAATTATTAGATTAGCTGACAAGGCTTGACTGTGATTGAGAAAGTCTCAAAGATTTTCAATTGTCATAACTAGTTCTAAGGGTGCTTCTTATGGGGATGAGGTGCCTCAAACTTGTAATCCTAATGTTCATGTCTAATATTTTGTATGTATTGATATTTCATCTTTAGTGCCTTTTTGTCTCCACTTTGGAAAGTTGGCATCCCATTTGGAGGTGGCATTGATTGTGTCTTTTAGTAGATTTTGTCCTCACATACAAATGTAGGTATCCCACTTTTGTCCTAGCATGTTTGGCCATGTTTCAACATCTTGAAAGGTGTGTAAGAGCATTCTGTGTAATCTTAATGGCGATTAAATATGACATATTCTTATGACGCGTAAAAACAAGTAAGAGGGAGGTTACACTAGAATCTTGGCCAACCTTATGACAGATTTGAACACTTGTTATGAACTATCTAATGCATAGAAGAATGAGGAAAAATTGGATACCCAAGTTTGAGTGGTCAAAAAGTTTTGGTTATGACACTATGACTACATGTAATAAATATGTTAATAAAATTTAGGGGCATATTAGACCGAGGAGAGCATTGAGATTGACTCCAACCAATTTGGGTGTCCTGCTTCATTTAGTCTTGTAAATGGTTTTCAAAACCATCTAATAGTTTTTCCTTGTAACTCTTATATAAAGGGAGCTTGGACTAGGATGCCGGATAGGTTGTTTTGCAAGTTGTTGTAGTAATGAAGTACTATATCAAATTTTAGAGGGACATAGTGTTTTGATGTAACTCGTTGTTGAAGGGTTAATATAGCTTGGATCTCTTTAGGTGTGGAGTTTTCTCATATAGGGGATTATCCATGTATGTCTTGTGTTATGGTTTGAATTTTCAATATGGTTATTTCTAATTCCATTTGATTTATCACAATTAATAAAATGGGATACATTAAGTTTTCAACATATTTTTATTGTTTAGTTATATTTTGTTTCCCACACTTCTCAACGCGAGCTTTCCATTTGTAAGTGCAATCACATATGAACAACCTCTACAAGTATTAAAGCCCTAAGTTGTCAAAGGTTGGGGTTGCTCAAAAAATTCAAGGCCACCATTTTAGGGATGATGGTTGCCCTCAAGAGTCCAAGCCTCTATACAATTCTAAATTCCACATGGCACGTTAAAATAATTAATGATCCAAACTCAAGTTCTAAGTATCATATTTATGTCTCAATCTAATCCATCTCTCTCTCAAACATCAAAATATATAATTATTTCAATAATTTTATTTATATTTCAATTTCAAATCTAAATGCATTTACATAAATGAATTGATTAATTACTTAATTATTATACATCATAATTTAGAATAGTACTTTATTCTCTTCTTCAACATAATTTGTTCTTAATTATTATTTAAAATTCTTCAATCAAATAATCTCACCCACATAAGAAAACATGCTTATCCTATTATTTTTAATAAATATATATACACCCCAACCTTTTAATTTCCATTTTTTAAATTGGATAAAGCAAAAAAAAAAATATTACAAATAAAAAGATGGTGGGCTCCAAAATTTTAAGTAAATGAAAATTAATTTTTTAATATATCCAACAATAATTAAATGTTGGACCATTTTAAAGGAAAAAATAAATTAATATTTGTCACTTTCTTGCATTTAGTACGTCGTGCAAAAATATACCATTTTGGCAGGGTTTATTTAAGAATGTTTCCCGATTCCAGCTATGAGTGAATTAGAATCCACTAAAGCCAGGTGTCTCAATATTTTATTTTTTATTATTTTTTATTGTATTCAGTGACTGAAGGATAACAAATTGTTTCCTCGTAGATAAAAAGTCAATGCTTTTGTGTACTTTGCTTTGGCACATTTTTTTATTTTATTTTTTTAATTATTGAAATAAGATTAAAGTATTAATGCTTTAGCATATTTCAAGTATCAATAATACCTTGATAGACTAACAAATACAGGTAATAAGAGTTTCATCACTCACTCACTCATCATTTATTTATGTATTTTAAAGTGTTTTTAAATTAAAGATTTGAATTTAGTGTATAATTGTGTTTATAGTAATAGTAGATCGTTGTAATAAATATTTTTTGTTGTGTAAATTATTTTTTATTAAATGGTTTTATGAATTATCTTTGAAATGACAAAGGATCTAAATTATAATGGTCAATATTATAATGATCAATATAATGTTAGGTTAAGGTTCTAGGTCTTTTTTTAAGGTTTTCAGACTTTTAATAATAAGGATTATTTAATTATTGTAAAAATGGTTTAATTGTATAAAAATATATTTAAATAAAATTTATATTATAATTATAAGTTAATATGTTTTTTATTATTTTTATTTGAGGATAAATAATTAAATAATAACCCTTTGTTAATGGGGTTGCGAGCATTAAGGTCACGATCAAAAGAGATAGAACAGAATGGCGATCGCCAGAGGAAGGATGGATAAAAATGAATTTTGATGGGGCATCCAGGGGAAACTAGGGATTATTAGGTGTTGGATGCATTTTTAGAGACCATAAGGGAATAGTATTAAAAGAAAGTTACCACCCCTTAGACCAAGAATAAATAACGAAGCAGAAATAATGGCATTAAAACTTGCAGCTTGATGAAGGATGGAAGTTAGGCATAAGAAGAATTGAGGTCGAAGGCAACTCAATGATAATAATCAATGCAATGAGAAACTGACAAATACAAAATTGGAAATTGAATAATCACTTGGAGGAATGCCTAAGGCTTCTTGACGGATTTGAAGACTTTAAATTAAAACACATATATAGGTGTTGTACCCAAAATTAAAAAAAATTCTTCATTCAGGCATTTTGGTAAAAATGGTCAAAATCTTGTAAAATTGTCGTCAAAAGTCAAAATGTCAAAATTTCTAGAAATTTTTGAAAAATAAACGGGCCATTGGGGTTTTTTTTGGGTTTATTGTCAAAAGGATGCTCACAAATTTTTTCTAAAAATAGAAATTTGCATGTCAAACCCTATTTTTTAGGGATTCACGCATGTTGGTGAAAAACTCACATTTTTCAAAATCTAACAATCTAGGTCTCTTCATAACTAAATTATCTACAAAACCCAGACTTTAGCTTTTTTGCCCTATTTTTTAGGAAAATGGTTAAAAATAGAATCTTTGCAGAAAGGGCTCAAATTGATTTTGATTGGTTGATTTTACGTCCTAATCATGTTGGTCTAGTCAGAATTGTCAAAAATTCATTTTTTCTCTGGTGGGTCTATTTTACTTTTTCATAAGAAAAATTAGGACCTCTAAGGTCATCAATAGAGGATGGGCAGCTGCCAGGGGTTAGAATCAAAGTCTCAAACACTGCATGTAGAACAATCTACGATGAAAGTTGTTCAAAAAACGGTGAATGGAGGAGGGGAATTAGAAAATTTAAATTTTGCAAAAAAATAAACTAAGTCTAGTAAACCCAGGCGCCTTATTTCAAAGGAGGTGTCTGGCAATCAATGCCTTAGCCAATTTTTCAACTTTTGCAAATCATGCACGCGCAACAGTGAACACAATCAATGCGTCAAAATCATTAGATTAGCTGACAAGGCTTGATTGTGATTGAGAAAGTCTCAAAGATTTTCAATTGTCATGACAAGTTCTAAGGGTTCTTCTTATGGGGATAAGGTGCCTCAAACTTGCAATCCTAATGTTCATGTCTAATATTTTGTATGTATTGATATTTTGTCTCTACTTCCTTTTTTCTCCACTTGGGAAAGTTGGCATCCCATTTGGAGGTGGCCTTGATTGTGCCTTTTAGCGGATTTCATCCTCACATGTAAATGTAGGTATCCCACTTTTGTCATGGTTACGTTTGGCTATGTGTCGATGTCTTGAAAGGTATGTAAGAGCATCTTAATTAATCTTAATGGTGATTACATACGACATATATTTTATGGCATGTAAGAATAAGTAAGAGGGATGATACAGTAGAATCTTGACCAACCTTATGATAGATTTGAACACTTGTTATGAAGTATCTAATGCATACAAGAATGAGAAAAATTTGAATGCCCAAGTTTGGGTAGTCAAATGGTTTTGGTTATGATGCTATGACAACATGTAATAGATAATAAAAGTTGGGGGCATATTAGACCAAGGAGAGCATTGAGATTGACTCCAACCAATTTGGGTGTCCTACCTCATTTAGTCTTGTAAATGGTTTTCAAAAACATCTAATAGTTTTTCCTTATAACTCTTCTATAAAGAGAGCTTGGACTAGGAGGTCGGATAGGTTGTTTTGCAAGTTGTAGTAGTAATGAAGTACTACCGAACTTTAGAGCGATATAGTGTATTGATGTAACTCATTGTTGAAGGATTAATATAGCTTGGATCTCTTTAGGCGTGGAGTTTTCTCCTACAATGGATTATCCATGTATATCTTGTGTTATGGTTTGAATTTTTGATATGTTTATTTCTAATTCCATTTTATTTATCACAATTAAAAAAATGGGATTCATTAAGTTTTTAACATATTTTTATTGCTTAGTTATATTATGTTTCCCACACTTCTCAGCACCGCTGAGTTTTCCATTTGTAAGTGCAATAACAAATAAACAACTTCTACAAGTACTAAAGCCCTAAGTTGTCAAAGGTTGGGGTTGCTCAAAAAAATCAAGGCCACCATTTTAGGGATGGTGGTTGCCCTCAAGAGTCCAAGCCTATGTACAATTCCAAATTTCACATGGCACATTAATATATTTAATGATCCAAACTCAGGTTCCAAGTATCATATTTATGTCGCAATTTAATCAATCTCCCTCTCCCCAACATCAAAGTATATAATTATTTTAATCATTTTATTTATATTTCAACTCCAAATCTAAATGCATCTAAACTCAACACATTTACATAAATCAGTTGATTAATTACTTAATTATTATACATCATAATTTCTCATGAAACTTTATTCTATTCTTCAACATAATCTTTTTTAATTATTATTTAAAATTCTTCAATCAAATAATCTTTACCCATATAATTAAAACATACTTATCTTATTATTTTTAATAACTATATATATACACCTCAACCTTTTAATTTCCACTTTTAAAATTGAATAAAGCAAAAAAAATATTACAAATAAAAGGATGGTGGGCTCCAAAATTTTAAGTAAATGAAAATTAAATTTTTAATATATCCAACAATAATTAAATGTTGGACCATTTTAAAGGAAAAAATAAATCAATATTTGTCACATTTCTTTTTTTTTATTGGATAAAGAAGAAAAAAATAAATTACATCAGCGAGAATACATGGCCAAATAGGCCACCATTAGGTCATACACAAGTAGCAAGACAAGCTGCTACAGTAGCAACAAAAACAATAATTCTAGACCATCATGACATAAGGTAAAGCATGCTGCTATAGCTGTAATAATAAACAGCTTTACAGTAGCAAAATGTGTTGTTACAATAGCAAAACTCCAACAAATACAATAAGAATCTCTCTTCGAAGAAGATTTAGAACACCACTGGTAACCAAAACTTGAACCATTAGTCAACAGCCATTTAGAAGAAGGTCTAAGCAGCTCAATGTCCAAAGGGCAGAATACTCTCCATAGCCTCCAAGAAGCAGCCTCCTTAGCAAGATGTCTATCCGTTAACCAACTGTAACTATGCTTGAACATTGTAGATAGATGTTTTAAGATCATTGTTGGTTTCTAAATAATCCCGGAGCATAGCAAGCAAATTTGTAACTTGTAAAGAGAGATTCTAGCAAATTATTTGAACTTCAACTTTAAGAGGTTGAGAGATGTTGGAAAAGACAGCAGCGCAACGAAACTTCCAAATGAATTTAAGGATGACCTGCAAAAATATACCATTTTGGCAGGGTTTATTTAAGAATGTTTCCCAATTCCAGCGATGAGTGAATTAGAATCCACTAAAGCCAAGTGTCTCAATATTTTATTTTTTATTATTTTTTATTGTATTCAGTAATGGAAGGATAACAAATTGTTTCCTTGTGGATAAAAAGTCAATGCTTTTGTGTACTTTGCTTTGGCACATTTTTAATTTTTTTAATAATTGAAATAAGATTAAAGGATTAATGTTTGGCATATTTCAAGTATCAATAATACCTTGATAGACTAAAGACTACAAGGAAGAAGAGTTTCATCACTCACTCACTCATTTATTTATTTATTTTAAAGTCTTTTTAAATTAAAGATTTGAATTTAGTGTATAATTGTGTTTATAGTAAAATAGATGATAGTAGATCGTTGTATTAAATATTTTTCGTTGTGTAAACTATTTTTTATTAAATGGTTTTACGAATTATCTTTGAAATGACAAAGGACCTAAAGTACAATGGTCAATAGCGCTAGCGCCGCTTGTCACGTTAAAAAGTTTACCAGGTGCGCTGCAGTTTATAGGGGGTCGTGCTACCCGATTCCTGCAGTCCAATAAAAAAAAAGGTACAATGGTCAATATTATAATAATCAATATAATGTTAGGTTAAGGTTCTAGGTCCTTTTTTGGTTAAAGTTTTAGGACTATTTAATTATTGTAAAAAAAAATTAATTGTATAAAAATATATTTAAATGAAATTTATATTATAATTATAAGTTTATATATGTTTTATTGTTTCTATTTAAGGACAAATAATTAAATAATATGTTTTTGTTAATGAGGTTGTGAGTGTTAAGGTAGTAATCAAAAGAGACGGAATAGAATGACAACCATCAAAGGAAGGATGTATAAAAATGAATTTTGATGAGGCATCTAGGGGAAACCATGGATTATTAGGCGTTGGATGCATCTTTAGAGACCATAATAGAATAGTATTAAGAGAAAGTTACCACCCCCTAGACCAAGAATAAATAACGAAGCAGAAATAATGGTGTTAAAACTTGGGCTTGAGGAAGGATGAAAGTTAGGCATAAGAAGAATTGAGGTTGAAGGCAACTCAATGATAATAATCAATACAATGTGAAACCAACAAATGTAAAATTGGAAATTGAATAATCACTTGGAGGAATTCTGAAGGCTTCTTGACGGATTTGAATACTTCAAATTAAAACACATATATAGGGAAGGAAATGTTGAGGTGAATAGCCTTGCTAATAAAGTCGTTGATATACAACAATAATGAGTTGGGAGTGGAGTGCAATGGAGGTGGCATTCCCATGTAGTATGGCATGAGGCGGTATGAAATCACAAGCCCAAGTAGAGTAGATAGATGGCAAAGAAGTACAAGTCTTAAAGGGTGGCAGATTCGCCACAGATTGCAAAGGATTTCATGAGAACAAAGTATCATGAGAAAATCACAAAGGCCTCTCTTCCCACAA
This sequence comes from Sequoia sempervirens, assembly GCA_007258455.2. Lineage (NCBI taxonomy): Eukaryota > Viridiplantae > Streptophyta > Pinopsida > Cupressales > Cupressaceae > Sequoia > Sequoia sempervirens. Next base: position 27,671 of record VDFB02178959.1, read on the forward strand.
CATGTGTGTAGGAAGAAGAATTAGAAATTCTTTAAATCGCCCCCAATTCAGAAGGATAGGTGTCCAAATGATAATTTGGAGTGTGTGAGGTGGTGAGAAGATGGATACACTAATGCGGCTCACAATCGATACAAGCACAGTAACAATCATTTTGTAAACCTGTGTAAACAGTCATTTTGTAAACCTATGTAAACTCCTATTTTAATATTAATATAGGCTTGACTCAACTGCCTTTACCTAGCAAAAACATAATAATAAAATAATAATAAAATTTTAGGGTATAGGAGTTGGGAATGAAATTAATAAAATTAAATGAAGAAATTGAAACAAATTTAAAAAAGATAATTATCTTGAAATTCAATGAAAGGAATATGTTAAGATAGAAATCAAAAAGTACTTTGATAAGGTGCTAGAATTTTAGGGATGCTCAAATGGAGATCTTGGATTTTACAAAGTAATTGTGTTCTCTATTTGAACTATGCATGTACAAATCTAAATTGGTGTACAAGCCTAAAAAGTATATCATGGATCTAAACTATGATGATGTAGACTATTGTGATTCCTCACATTATCTTTTAGTGTTTGAATATTTATAAGAACCAATAATGCTTAGGGAATAACTTTGAAAACCCATTGAATTGTGAGGATCGTGTTCTCATTTGTTAGGCCACTAATTAGACTAGCTTTATAGCTCTAAGCAAAGTATAGAAGACAATAAGAAAGCATGCAATGGATCTAGGATGATTTATGATCATGCAATGCTCTAATAATTTATTATGTTGCTCTCATAAATGATAAATGGTAGACTATTTCATAACTCTTAGATGATCCTTAAACATGATTGTAAATGAATGTATGGTTATCTTTAGATGTAACAACTAAGAAAATAAATAAAAACAAATACGTGCAAGGTCATTTCATAATGGCTACTAAGAGGAATTCAATGAAATTTATTTTGAAGTTTAAATTTTAAAAGTTTAGGATTCAAATTAGTGCCTACAAAAGTTACCTAGGTCAACTCTCCATTAGAAAATTTGATCTAATTATTGGGACCAAATCTCTAGGGATGAGTGACAATCAAGAAATGGGAGTATTAGGAATTGATTTCATGAAAGAATATGCCACTTGTGCACTCATTCTTGTATTTGGGACACTTTATGATGCAGGAGCATCAAGCAAGAGATAGTGGAGTATATTTTAGGACTAGTGGTGACAATTCCAAATCTTGACAAAAAGGCAAATTCCTTGCCGGTGTTTCCTCTTAAAAATGGCATCTATATCAATATTGGGTTTTTCACTATTACAATAGAAAATAAAGATCGATGAATTCCTTGAGATAGTGAGGGGTGTTTTATTGCCATGATTCTTGGAATTTTCCCTCTATCACAAGTTTAAAATCAAATTTTATTTTCTTTTGGTGGAGAAGATATTGTGTAATAAAAATGAATGACTTGGAGGGGGGAGTGGTGCTACGAATATGGAGGTAAAAATTATGTATCAAGAAGATTATGTGAGATGGAACAAGGAGTATGCAAACAGTTGTAGATATAGAAAGGATAACTCGTGGAATATTTAGTAAGAGGAGTAGACTTTAGAGTTGTGTAGCTTCAAGTAGATTTGTTTTTGTAGATTGGAGTTGTAGTGTGTTAGAGAGTCTTACATTCTGAAAGGAATAAAATTTATGTAGTTGAGTCTTGTTTTTAGATAGTTGAAGTTCTAAGTCAATTGTTTGGTCATATAAGCAAATATGGAGATATGTATGTGGAAAGATAATATGTGATTGTCCATGAATGTTCATAGTTGAAGTTTTTGACACTACATATTCTTAGTTATATTAATGGGTTTGTGGTAGAAGATGACAAGGAAATGGGTAACATTGAAACCCATAGTTTTTCTAATATTAGTTTGTTTCTAGGTAATCTAGAAGAAATCAAATCAAAAGGAAATCCTCATGGAGGAGGATAGTTAAATTTTGATAAATTTGGTGGTAGAAGATATGAAGATTCAAGTTGCAAGAGATTGTGTGCAGGTTATGGAAGGAGAAATCCTCATGAAAGAAGATAATGAGGAAGAGAACAATATGGAAGAGGAAGATATGGGTATGTATGTTGTTGACCCTAAAGAAGGAGTTGAAGAAATAAAGAATAATGTTGTAACAAGATAGTGTATTTTGGGAGGCATGGAGATGATAAAGAATTTGGTTGAAGAAAGAAGAAATATTGCAACATCAATCAAAGAAAATATGGATAATAAAATGGAA
>VDFB02178959.1:30030-58999 GCA_007258455.2 Sequoia sempervirens
TAGATATCTCCACTTGCACAATAAATCAATTTTATTGATTTATTAAAAAACCTCATTTTCCCTCAACATGACAAGTCAAACATGGCATTTATTGTTGTTTTTCTTGTCCCCCTCTCAAAATTTATTGCAATTTTGAATTCAAATTCTCCCTCTCATGGGCACTCTTCCCAAATCTTGCACAACCATTGACCACTCACCATTTGACAAGTGTCATCTTCTCATTAGAGAATCTTTAGTCCCACATTCACCATCTTGGCCAATCTATCATCAAGAAAATCTATAAAATAGGGCCTTCATTCTCATTCATGGATCCACAATTTGATGCAAGGTTACTCTCTTGGTTTGAGAAATAATCTTGTTCTTCATCTCCATTGCAATACATCATCATTTTAGCTATTGATCAAGGGTTGGGAAAGGGTCACTAGCACATGTGACACCAATCCACTATGGAATAGGTAATTTGTGGTTGCTTTTATAATGCTTTTAGTTTTATTTCATCCTTTGTTGCATTTTTAAAGCATTTGCAAAGTATTTCATAGGGTCATGCATGAGAAATTTGTGATTTACTAACCTTGTATGAAGCTTAGTCTTTTGCAGATTTTTGAAAAGCATGCTCACAGTAACACATCCCCCCCACTTTGTAAGTATTGTGTAGATTTTGTAATTACTTGTTTTTTTTACTATCACTTTTGTCAGCAGTAAGAAGGGCACCTCCCCTTTCTGAGAGGAGAGATTTACATTTCACATAGTTGTGGCTGAAGTCCTAGTTGTGTAATCTATCGAAAAGCTGATTACATAATTTTCACCCAACACACCGAGACCTCCAAAGAAGATAATAGGAAAAAAGGAAACAAAATGAACAAACCATGTCTAAAATGGTGACCCAGAATAGCCCTAAACCTCCCTTCTAGGATCACGTAGCGCATCAAGACCTCTATAACACTCGCCCATATTTTCTTGAGGGAAGTTCTCTCATAACCCCAACTCTCCAATTTGATTAACTGCTTCCTCTCACCATCTTTAAAAAACTGAACCATCACTTCTTTATTGCTTTTTTTATCCTTAAAAAACTTTCTACCCATAGTCGGCATCCCTGTGACATTGGCAATCGAGTCCTCATTAACCTCCACTTCCATACCTTTAACCTTTAGCTTACGATTATGCGAGAGAGACAAATTGCATTGAGGCATTGGGGTCATGCCCGTGCAATCTCTCCAAGAATGGAGTGAAATTCCTATGGCTCAAAATACTCCAGAGTTTCTTCTTTCTCTGAATGTCACCACAAGAGTGCAGCTCGATTCGGCTCATGTCACCACCCGTTGCAACTGACACAAGAATCACATGACCCTTATGAAAACAACTCAACTGAAGACCAAAGAGCCGAAAACTACCCACAAAGTGTGCAAATTGAAGGAAGGTACTAGGCCATAAATGCTGTAACACCTCATCCCATGCCATCATTCCTTAATAAACTCCTAGCTTTCTCGGGAAGGATCGATCCCTCCTCCCACAAACGAAATTCATTTAAGCTGACAGCCTCGTTGGCAAAAAAATCTGCCAACGAGTTTCCTCCTCGGTAGACGTGAGAGACTCGGGTCTCAACACAAGATTGCAACATAATTATGAAATCCTTGATAAGATGGTCGACATTCCAGCTCAGAGGATGAGTGCCATGCAGATAATTTATGATGTTCATGGAATTTCCTTCCACCCAAAGTTTGGAGTACCCTTTATTGATGGCATACTTAACACTTATGAACACAGCCTCCGCCTTCACGCAATGATTGGTTTGAGTACCCAATGGGAGACAATGGGATTCATTGTTATAACAATGTGATAATGACATTATCTTGAAACCTTGACCAAGGAAAATTGCAAAACTTCTATATATATAAATTGAAACCGAAACAAACTCATCCATAGAAATATTGATTTATGCTTGAACTCTAGGCATATAAATATCAATACATCCTTCACAATATAATATTATTGAAAACCTTCGCAAAAATGAAAATGTGAACCAAATTAGAAAACCACAAACCAATGAAATAAACCTTTGGAATTGTAGTGCAATATTGTAGTGGCCATATAAATCACTATAAAAACTTCACAAATATTAAAAATTCACTTGTAACCCCAAAATCTAAAATGAACACACTAAACACCAAACCATTAGAAACTGAAAAAAATTCAACACCAATGTGATCTTTGAATAGAGTCACCTCTTTATACATGAGGGTTTTCATCCTTTGATCACTTGAACACCAAGGGTTTACATCCTTGGGAGAAAATAGATGAACACAAGGTTCAAGTTATTGGATAAATTATTTTTGATGAAATGTTTGGAATGCTTCTTTCCCCAACCTAACACTTCTTTTATAATCAATTTTTTGCTAATTTTAGCCCTCTTCTAGAAATGTATAGAATTTGCCTTTTCTTTTTAATTTAATATTTCATTTGGACCCTTTGTCTTAACAATTTGTTTTTGTCATTACCCTAAACTCTCTTTTAAAAATAATTTATAATGCCACCTTTAGGTACTTTATTTTAATATTTAAAATTATTTGGAAAACTTAAGTTATGTCATTAATCATTTAATTAAAGCTCTAAAAAGGGACATGCCAATCCCTTTATTATCAATTCTTAATTTGGAATTAGTGCTTTGTTTTCTCTACTCTTAAAGAAAAGTTGATGAAAGATTTAGTTTTTTTTTAAAAGAGGGGTAAACACTTTTGACCCAGAGCTATGAATCAGTGAGATCACAAATGGGGGACCTCATCCCCAACACAAACACTCAACAATTACAACCCAATGGGGTTTGAACCATGCTGGCAAGAACAATGACACAACAACTTAACCATCACACCATGCCACTATTGACGATGAAAGATTTAGTTAATATCATTCATTTATGTCATTATTACTAGTGATAATTAATTTAATGATAAATGTAGTAGTTATTGAATGTTCTAAGATCTTTGAATCTTTATCTCTTATTCATTCATACTATTCATTAAAATATATTTCATCATAGGGGATCAATCACTTGACTGTCTCATGTACCTTCATATTCATATCATTAGATGATTCTCTTACATATTGTTATGCCAAAATTTACATATTACATGCCATGTTATTACTATGCTTGCACAATTCATCTTTTTGGATTATTGCTCACATTACATTACTATTGGGAGAAAATCTTAAGGATATCACCCCTTGATCTTATATGTTTGCATGCTTGGTCCCATAGATTTTTACATGCTTGTTGTGCATACACAATATTATTTCTAGATATTTATCACATGTTTCTTTTGTGTACATGGTTTTATCTATTGGCCTATATTACATATACCTTATAAAATGTTATATTTGACAATAATACATGATTTATGTACTTTGCATGATTTGTAATCATTTTTTCCCATAAATCTAGTTCCTTGAATCCTTCATACACAACCAATTAGAGGGAAACATATATTGCCATTGACATTTATTCTTAAGTTTGACAATATTGATGTATTTATGAAATATATGATTATTTTCTAGCAGGGGATAGACCTTCATTAATGTATTAGATGGAGAACACTTCTGCATAATCAAAGAGTTTTATCATGTTATCTATAGAGCTAGATTTTGTTCCATATCCAAATAGTTCCCTTTACATTTATTCACATAGTTAGAGGTTTTTCACTTTCAATAACAAGAGAAACCTCTTATCCTTATCCTTTTAATTTATAATTTTCAAAGATAGTTCCTTTAAGAAAGTAGTGATTATATTTAATACTTATCAAATGTTGCTCATTTAATGATTTTATTGTTTTGTAGGTTTATAAAATATTTATTCTAAGAAGAATTCATGAATAATATTACTTTACATAGATCCATATACTTTGAGTGTGCAACATATGTAATTTACATGTATCAATTTACTTTGACATGCATCTTCCCAAAATTTTATATGCACATCAAAGTGAGGACAGAATATAATGGTGAAAATTGCATACCCATGCTATTTTACCCTTATGCTTTGGGCCCAATTTGAGTAAATGAAGCAGATGGGACTTGGGTAATAATTGAAGGGAAACCAAGGCTTGCAGCTAACAAAGAGTTCTAAACTACATACACACCCTCAAAGTCTTATCATATTTTATTGAACTAATAACTAAAAATAGCCATAACCATAACTCAATAATTGATTAATATAATTGGGACAATTTAGTATAAAAAAATTTAACTATGGACATTCATGGACAATCACATATTATCTTGTCATATACATAACTCTATATTTACTTATATGACGAAACAATCGACCTAGAACTTCAACCAACAAAATATAAATCAACAACATAAATTTTATTCCTTTTACAATGTAGGACTTTCTAACATAGTACAAATCCAATTTGTAAAAAAAAGAAAATTCTACCTGATGCTACTCAAATTTGAAGTCCACTCCTAAATATTTCGTGACTTATCCTTTCTATATTTGCAACTCTCTACATACTCCTTGTTCCATCTCACATAAACTTCTCAATACATGATTTTTACCTCCATATTTACAACACTACTTCCCCACCCCCTCCAATACCTATTCATTTTTATTACTTATAAGAAAATATTATTCACCAAAAGGAAATAAATTTTTATTTTAAACTTGTGATATAGGGAAAATTCCAAAAACCATGGAAATAAAACACCCCTCACTATTTAAAGGAATTCATCAATCTTTATTTGCTATTGTAATAATGGAAACCACAATATTGATATAAATGCTATTTTTAAGAGGAAACACTAGCAAGGAATCTACCTTTTTGTCAAGATTTGGAACTATCACCACTAGTCCTAAAATAAACTCCACTATATTTTTCTCGATGCTCTTGCATCAAGCTCATTAGGTAAAAAGTTTAAGAACATAGTTCACAAATTTGAGCCAATGATATCACACATTCTACAACAAACTTTATTATTGAACCAAACACCTCAAAAAAAATTCTCCTTTGCTTCTTCTAGCAATTGGCTAGAAAAAATCCTACTTCTTTTGAATTTCATTCAACATTCTTTACACCCCTTTGTGGACTTGGGTCCACCATAAACCAAACTATTTCTCTTCATTATTTTGCACCAAATATTTCTCCACTCCTATTTTTCTTCATTCTCCATTTTTTCTATCCATAAATCAACACTATAGTCATCATAAAAATTTGCCATATCTATTTTATCATGCCATCCTTCTTCTATATTCACCATCCTTTTCTTGCACCTCATTATTTCTACATTCAACTGAATGAATCCCATAAATAACCTCACTACAACACAAGTGTATAAATCAACATAAACAAGATAAAAATATAAAATTTTGTTATCTTTCTTCCCTTCCCTCATCTTTTCTTTTAGAGACATCTCAAGTACAACTTTATAACTTTCTCTTCATCCTCTTTTTCACTTAGAGGGATCATATCTATTAATACCTCTATATTTACTTTTCTACTTTTGTTGCTCCACATTACCCAATGTCTCCATGTCCTCTAAAGAACCTACTACTACTACAACTACTACTACTACTACAATATTCCTCTTCTCCTTGGTTTCAACTTCTTTCTCTACATCAATCTCATCTTCAACACCACTCTCTCTACTCACTATTACACCTTCAACATGCCAAAATTCCATTTTATTATCCATATTTTCTTTGATTGATGTTGCAATATTTCTTCTTTCTTCAACCAAATTCTTTATCATCTCCATGCCTCCCAAAATACACTATCTTGTTACAACATTATTCTTTATTTCTTCAACTCCTTCTTTAGGGTCAACAACATACATACCCATATCTTCCTCTTCCATATTGTTCTCTTCCTCATTATCTTCTTTCATGAGGATTTCTCCTTCCATAACCTGCACACAATCTCTTGCAACTTGAATCTTCATATCTTCTACCACCAAATTTATCAAAATTTAACTATCCTCCTCCATGAGGATTTCCTTTTGATTTGATTTCTTCTAGATTACCTAGAAACAAACTAATATTAGAAAAACTATGGGTTTCAATGTTACCCATTTCCTTGTCATCTTCTACCACAAACCCATTAATATAACTAAGAATATGTAGTGTCAAAAACTTCAACTATGAACATTCATGGACAATCACATATTATCTTTCCACATACATATCTCCATATTTGCTTATATGACCAAACAATTGACTTAGAACTTCAACTATCTAAAAACAAGACTCAACTACATAAATTTTATTCCTTTCAGAATGTAAGACTCTCTAACACACTACAACTCCAATCTACAAAAACAAATCTACTTGAAGCTACACAACTCTAAAGTCTACTCCTCTTACTAAATATTCCACGAGTTATCCTTTCTATATCTACAACTGTTTGCATACTCCTTGTTCCATCTCACATAATCTTCTTGATACATAATTTTTACCTCCATATTCGTAGCACCACTCCCCCCTCCAAGTCATTCATTTTTATTACACAATATCTTCTCCACCAAAAGAAAATAAAATTTGATTTTAAACTTGTGATAGAGGGAAAATTCCAAGAATCATGGCAATAAAACACCCCTCACTATCTCAAGGAATTCATCGATCTTTATTTTCTATTGTAATAGTGAAAAACCCAATATTGATATAGATGCCATTTTTAAGAGGAAACACCGGCAAGGAATTTGCCTTTTTGTCAAGATTTGGAATTGTCACCACTAGTCCTAAAATATACTCCACTATCTCTTGCTTGATGCTCCTGCATCATAAAGTGTCCCAAATACAAGAATGAGTGCACAAGTGGCATATTCTTTCATGAAATCAATTCCTAATACTCCCATTTCTTGATTGTCACTCATCCCTAGAGATTTGGTCCCAATAATTAGATCAAATTTTCTAATGGAGAGTTGACCTAGGTAACTTTTGTAGGCACTAATTTGAATCCTAAACTTTTAAAATTTAAACTTCAAAATAAATTTCATTGAATTCCTCTTAGTAGCCATTATGAAATGACCTTGCACGTATTTGTTTTTATTTATTTTCTTAGTTGTTACATCTAAAGATAACCATACATTCATTTACAATCATGTTTAAGGATCATCTAAGAGTTATGAAATAGTCTACCATTTATCATTTATGAGAGCAACATAATAAATTATTAGAGCATTGCATGATCATAAATCATCCTAGATCCATTGCATGCTTTCTTATTGTCTTCTATACTTTGCTTAGAGCTATAAAGCTAGTCTAATTAGTGGCCTAACAAATGAGAACACGATCCTCACAATTCAATGGGTTTTCAAAGTTATTCCCTAAGCATTATTGGTTCTTATAAATATTCAAACACTAAAAGATAATGTGAGGAATCACAATAGTCTACATCATCATAGTTTAGATCCATGATATACTTTTTAGGCTTGTACACCAATTTAGATTTGTACATGCATAGTTCAAATAGAGAACACAATTACTTTGTAAAATCCAAGATCTCCATTTGAGCATCCCTAAAATTCTAGCACCTTATCAAAGTACTTTTTGATTTCTATCTTAACATATTCCTTTCATTGAATTTCAAGATAATTATCTTTTTTAAATTTGTTTCAATTTCTTCATTTAATTTTATTAATTTCATTCCCAACTCCTATACCCTAAAATTTTATTATTATTTTATTATTATGTTTTTGCTAGGTAAAGGCAGTTGAGTCAAGCCTATATTAATATTAAAATAGGAGTTTACATAGGTTTACAAAATGACTGTTTACACAGGTTTACAAAATGATTGTTACTGTGCTTGTATCGATTGTGAGCCGCATTAGTGTATCCATCTTCTCACCACCTCACACACTCCAAATTATCATTTGGACACCTATCCTTCTGAATTGGGGGCGATTTAAAGAATTTCTAATTCTTCTTCCTACACACATGTTGTGGGAAGAGAGGCCTTTGTGATTTTCTCATGATACTTTGTTCTCATGAAATCCTTTGCAATCTGTGGCGAATCTGCCACCCTTTAAGACTTGTACTTCTTTGCCATCTATCTACTCTACTTGGGCTTGTGATTTCATACCGCCTCATGCCATACTACATGGGAATGCCACCTCCATTGCACTCCACTCCCAACTCATTATTGTTGTATATCAACGACTTTATTAGCAAGGCTATTCACCTCAACATTTCCTTCCCTATATATGTGTTTTAATTTGAAGTATTCAAATCCGTCAAGAAGCCTTCAGAATTCCTCCAAGTGATTATTCAATTTCCAATTTTACATTTGTTGGTTTCACATTGTATTGATTATTATCATTGAGTTGCCTTCAACCTCAATTCTTCTTATGCCTAACTTTCATCCTTCCTCAAGCCCAAGTTTTAACACCATTATTTCTGCTTCGTTATTTATTCTTGGTCTAGGGGGTGGTAACTTTCTCTTAATACTATTCTATTATGGTCTCTAAAGATGCATCCAACGCCTAATAATCCATGGTTTCCCCTAGATGCCTCATCAAAATTCATTTTTATACATCCTTCCTTTGATGGTTGTCATTCTATTCCGTCTCTTTTGATTACTACCTTAACACTCACAACCTCATTAACAAAAACATATTATTTAATTATTTGTCCTTAAATAGAAACAATAAAACATATATAAACTTATAATTATAATATAAATTTCATTTAAATATATTTTTATACAATTAATTTTTTTTTACAATAATTAAATAGTCCTAAAACTTTAACCAAAAAAGGACCTAGAACCTTAACCTAACATTATATTGATTATTATAATATTGACCATTGTACCTTTTTTTTTATTGGACTGCAGGAATCGGGTAGCACGACCCCCTATAAACTGCAGCGCACCTGGTAAACTTTTTAACGTGACAAGCGGCGCTAGCGCTATTGACCATTGTACTTTAGGTCCTTTGTCATTTCAAAGATAATTCGTAAAACCATTTAATAAAAAATAGTTTACACAACGAAAAATATTTAATACAACGATCTACTATCATCTATTTTACTATAAACACAATTATACACTAAATTCAAATCTTTAATTTAAAAAGACTTTAAAATAAATAAATAAATGAGTGAGTGAGTGATGAAACTCTTCTTCCTTGTAGTCTTTAGTCTATCAAGGTATTATTGATACTTGAAATATGCCAAACATTAATCCTTTAATCTTATTTCAATTATTAAAAAAATTAAAAATGTGCCAAAGCAAAGTACACAAAAGCATTGACTTTTTATCCACAAGGAAACAATTTGTTATCCTTCCATTACTGAATACAATAAAAAATAATAAAAAATAAAATATTGAGACACTTGGCTTTAGTGGATTCTAATTCACTCATCGCTGGAATTGGGAAACATTCTTAAATAAACCCTGCCAAAATGGTATATTTTTGCAGGTCATCCTTAAATTCATTTGGAAGTTTCGTTGCGCTGCTGTCTTTTCCAACATCTCTCAACCTCTTAAAGTTGAAGTTCAAATAATTTGCTAGAATCTCTCTTTACAAGTTACAAATTTGCTTGCTATGCTCCGGGATTATTTAGAAACCAACAATGATCTTAAAACATCTATCTACAATGTTCAAGCATAGTTACAGTTGGTTAACGGATAGACATCTTGCTAAGGAGGCTGCTTCTTGGAGGCTATGGAGAGTATTCTGCCCTTTGGACATTGAGCTGCTTAGACCTTCTTCTAAATGGCTGTTGACTAATGGTTCAAGTTTTGGTTACCAGTGGTGTTCTAAATCTTCTTCGAAGAGAGATTCTTATTGTATTTGTTGGAGTTTTGCTATTGTAACAACACATTTTGCTACTGTAAAGCTGTTTATTATTACAGCTATAGCAGCATGCTTTACCTTATGTCATGATGGTCTAGAATTATTGTTTTTGTTGCTACTGTAGCAGCTTGTCTTGCTACTTGTGTATGACCTAATGGTGGCCTATTTGGCCATGTATTCTCGCTGATGTAATTTATTTTTTTCTTCTTTATCCAATAAAAAAAAAGAAATGTGACAAATATTGATTTATTTTTTCCTTTAAAATGGTCCAACATTTAATTATTGTTGGATATATTAAAAATTTAATTTTCATTTACTTAAAATTTTGGAGCCCACCATCCTTTTATTTGTAATATTTTTTTTGCTTTATTCAATTTTAAAAGTGGAAATTAAAAGGTTGAGGTGTATATATATAGTTATTAAAAATAATAAGATAAGTATGTTTTAATTATATGGGTAAAGATTATTTGATTGAAGAATTTTAAATAATAATTAAAAAAGATTATGTTGAAGAATAGAATAAAGTTTCATGAGAAATTATGATGTATAATAATTAAGTAATTAATCAACTGATTTATGTAAATGTGTTGAGTTTAGATGCATTTAGATTTGGAGTTGAAATATAAATAAAATGATTAAAATAATTATATACTTTGATGTTGGGGAGAGGGAGATTGATTAAATTGCGACATAAATATGATACTTGGAACCTGAGTTTGGATCATTAAATATATTAATGTGCCATGTGAAATTTGGAATTGTACATAGGCTTGGACTCTTGAGGGCAACCACCATCCCTAAAATGGTGGCCTTGATTTTTTTGAGCAACCCCAACCTTTGACAACTTAGGGCTTTAGTACTTGTAGAAGTTGTTTATTTGTTATTGCACTTACAAATGGAAAACTCAGCGGTGCTGAGAAGTGTGGGAAACATAATATAACTAAGCAATAAAAATATGTTAAAAACTTAATGAATCCCATTTTTTTAATTGTGATAAATAAAATGGAATTAGAAATAAACATATCAAAAATTCAAACCATAACACAAGATATACATGGATAATCCATTGTAGGAGAAAACTCCACGCCTAAAGAGATCCAAGCTATATTAATCCTTCAACAATGAGTTACATCAATACACTATATCGCTCTAAAGTTCGGTAGTACTTCATTACTACTACAACTTGCAAAACAACCTATCCGACCTCCTAGTCCAAGCTCTCTTTATAGAAGAGTTATAAGGAAAAACTATTAGATGTTTTTGAAAACCATTTACAAGACTAAATGAGGTAGGACACCCAAATTGGTTGGAGTCAATCTCAATGCTCTCCTTGGTCTAATATGCCCCCAACTTTTATTATCTATTACATGTTGTCATAGCATCATAACCAAAACCATTTGACTACCCAAACTTGGGCATTCAAATTTTTCTCATTCTTGTATGCATTAGATACTTCATAACAAGTGTTCAAATCTATCATAAGGTTGGTCAAGATTCTACTGTATCATCCCTCTTACTTATTCTTACATGCCATAAAATATATGTCGTATGTAATCACCATTAAGATTAATTAAGATGCTCTTACATACCTTTCAAGACATCGACACATAGCCAAACGTAACCATGACAAAAGTGGGATACCTACATTTACATGTGAGGATGAAATCCGCTAAAAGGCACAATCAAGGCCACCTCCAAATGGGATGCCAACTTTCCCAAGTGGAGAAAAAAGGAAGTAGAGACAAAATATCAATACATACAAAATATTAGACATGAACATTAGGATTGCAAGTTTGAGGCACCTTATCCCCATAAGAAGAACCCTTAGAACTTGTCATGACAATTGAAAATCTTTGAGACTTTCTCAATCACAATCAAGCCTTGTCAGCTAATCTAATGATTTTGACGCATTGATTGTGTTCACTGTTGCGCGTGCATGATTTGCAAAAGTTGAAAAATTGGCTAAGGCATTGATTGCCAGACACCTCCTTTGAAATAAGGCGCCTGGGTTTACTAGACTTAGTTTATTTTTTTGCAAAATTTAAATTTTCTAATTCCCCTCCTCCATTCACCGTTTTTTGAACAACTTTCATCGTAGATTGTTCTACATGCAGTGTTTGAGACTTTGATTCTAACCCCTGGCAGCTGCCCATCCTCTATTGATGACCTTAGAGGTCCTAATTTTTCTTATGAAAAAGTAAAATAGACCCACCAGAGAAAAAATGAATTTTTGACAATTCTGACTAGACCAACATGATTAGGACGTAAAATCAACCAATCAAAATCAATTTGAGCCCTTTCTGCAAAGATTCTATTTTTAACCATTTTCCTAAAAAATAGGGCAAAAAAGCTAAAGTCTGGGTTTTGTAGATAATTTAGTTATGAAGAGACCTAGATTGTTAGATTTTGAAAAATGTGAGTTTTTCACCAACATGCGTGAATCCCTAAAAAATAGGGTTTGACATGCAAATTTCTATTTTTAGAAAAAATTTGTGAGCATCCTTTTGACAATAAACCCAAAAAAAACCCCAATGGCCCGTTTATTTTTCAAAAATTTCTAGAAATTTTGACATTTTGACTTTTGACGACAATTTTACAAGATTGTGACCATTTTTACCAAAATGCCTGAATGAAGCAAAAATTTTAATTTTGGGTACAACACCTATGTATGTGTTTTAATTTAAAGTCTTCAAATCCGTCAAGAAGCCTTAGGCATTCCTCTAAGTGATTATTCAATTTCCAATTTTGTATTTGTCAGTTTCTCATTGCATTGATTATTATCATTGAGTTGCCTTTGACCTCAATTCTTCTTATGCCTAACTTCCATCCTTCATCAAGCCGCAAGTTTTAATGCCATTATTTCTGCTTCGTTATTTATTCTTGTTCTAAGGGGTGGTAGCTTTCTTTTAATACTATTCCCTTATGGTCTCTAAAAATGCATCCAACACCTAATAATCCCTAGTTTCCCCTGGATGCCCCATCAAAATTCATTTTTATCCATCCTTCCTCTAGCGATCGCCATTTTGTTCTATCTCTTTTGATCGTGACCTTAATGCTCGCAACCCCATTAACAAAGGGTTATTATTTAATTATTTATCCTCAAATAAAAATAATAAAAACATATTAACTTATATTATAATATAAATTTTATTTAAATATATTTTTATACAATTAAACCATTTTTACAATAATTAAATAATCCTTATTATTAAAAGTCTGAAAACCTTAACAAAAAAGACTTAGAACCTTAACCTAACATTATATTGATCATTATAATATTGACCATTATAATTTAGATCCTTTGTCATTTCAAAGATAATTCATAAAACCATTTAATAAAAAATAATTTACACAAGGAAAAATATTTATTACAACGATCTACTATTACTATAAACACAATTATACACTAAATTCAAATCTATAATTTAAAAAAACTTTAAAAAAACAAGAGCTGCAAAGCAGCGAAGTTCCTGCCAAAAAGTTCTAGAATAGTTTTGTTTTAATTTCTTGTGTTTGCTAAATAATAGGTACATAAAAAACAAGTTTCCATTCAAATTCTCCACTAGAACAAACAAGCAAGTTGTCTTAAACAAAATAAATAATCATAAAACCAAAAAATTCAAAAGTGACATCAAGGAAATTGGTTTATTATTCTTCATGATATTTTTAGATATCATAGAGCTATTACTGACCTCAAAAAAAGCATAAGATTAAATCCACTCACTGTTTTGTTTTGTCAAAGATGAATGTGTGTTATTTAAAAATTAATATAATCATATAAATAATGCTTAAATAGTGGACTTTGTTCTAGGATAAAATAAGGCATATTTAAATATCCTTTCAACTCACCAATAAAGATGAATTTGTCACATCCCATTTTTGAAGCTCCTAGACTATGTTATATTTTTCTTTGTATTTTGATTAGGTGGATGCAAGAGATTATATTTTATGTATTGGATTTATTAACTATATGACTAAGACACTAATTAGGTAGGTTACTCTTAATCAATTTAGTTTTGAGAAAATATCTTCTTTGTTTGAATATATATAAGAGTATAAATAGTAGAATATTATATTCTTATTATTTCAAATTTTGGATTAATTATCAAGTATATAAACTATAATAATATGTATATGCTAGATTTTGTAGAAAATCTTGGTAAATCTTGGAAAATAATGGAAATTTTTATGAATTACCATGGTGAATCCTTCCATTTAAATTAAATAAAGATTCTAATATTTAGATACCACCATTGATCTAAAATATCATCTAATGGGTCTCATTGTATTTCGTGAGGTAAAACATACCTACAATGTGTAATTCTCATGGGATCAAAATTTACTTTTAGATCATAGATCTCACCATAGGTACATGAAATACAATGAAGGTCATAAGATTATATTTTCAATGGTAACAACTAAAAATGACAAATATGACTATAAATTAAATAATAATTATTTTATATTATTGAAAATTATTAACTACTCTTTGTTGGTGTTGAGGGCAGTTATTCACTTGTTGTTTAGAAATTCCAAACCTTACACTGTGCCATCTTTTGACTCCCCAAAGTGTAAGAAGATCATTGCATCGCAGCTATAAGGCTTTTAAGTGAAACAAATCCGCAATGGCTTATTTCCTCGCAATATGCATATGATTGGCCAGGGTCCTCGCTGAGTTGGAAAGTAGTCATTTGATCTAGGAAAGGAGAAGGGGGTTGAGAAGCATTTACGTTTGCAAGGTCAGTTGAAAGTCCATGAAATTAAGGCATTTTTATGACAGGATTTAAGCATTGACAAAGAAGATGAGTTTGTTGCATAAGGTAGAAAATGTTAGACAAAATGTCAAAACTAATTTCAGAGAGGATTTTCAAGGTTTAACAGATAAAATGCTAGTTAAAAAATATGAGTTAAATGTATTATTTTAAATACTAGTATGTGGGTAAAATGTTTGGAGGTAAAAAAATTTCACTTGTAAGTGAAATGTGATTGGTAAAAGCATTTTTACAGGCAGGTAAAAGGTTTGCATTAAGGATAAGGGTGAAAAGGGTATATTCTAGATGCCAATTTGTTACAAATTTGAGGGTTCAACTAGTCTCAAGTGTCAAATGTGTCTTCAATTTGGATATATCCCTCTTTAAAATTTAATCTCTTTGTCATTTAAAAGGGTTATGACTTTTGAAACTCTAAAGAAGAGGCATAGGGATAGGAATTTCTCTAATTTGATATAGGAAATAGTGTCTTAGATTGTTCAATTTCCTATAACTACATTGTGTACTTCAATTGTATCTTAAATGAAATTTTTATTGTAGCTTAAATGAATACATGTTGCAATCTATATATTGTCTCCAATTTATAATGGGATATTTCTTTTAGCAATACAATTGAGGATTGTAAAGCTTTCCATGCACATTTGTTGCATCTAGATTATTTTTCATGGTTATTTTTTGTTCAATGAACAATATAATTTCTTTCAATGAAAATAATGAGAATATTGTCATGATCTAGTTGTGAATATTATATAATATTTATATTTTATACAACATAAAATTATTTATTTAATTTTTAATTTAAAAATTAAATCACATTAGTAGAATTGAAACATCCTTTACTCTAAAAAATATGATGCTAATTACTTTTTAAAATAATAAACTTACTCCAAATATTTTAAAATATATATTTTTTCAAAGAATCAACATCCTTTACATTATTTAAATATTTTATAATATTTACTTGTAGTTTGTGAATTTCACATTACAAAGTTACAATACTCTTATAATATATTTATGTATAAATAAATAGTTTTATAATGTCAAGTTAAGTTTGGTATTACAATTTAAAGAGGTTGATTTTACAATATTTATTAAAACAATTTGATATTTTAATATTAAAGTTTTCAAATATAATTAATAAATTTAAAAATAAACAAAAGTAAAAAATTTCAACTTCTTCATTATTATAATTTTATGTTTAAAGTAAACATATGAATTATTTGAATCAATAATTTTTTTAATATAAAATAAATAAATTTATTATAAATATAAATAAAAAATCAAGATAACAATGTTTCTCATCACAAAATTAATTTAATATAATATATAATCCAATATGTATTAAACTATTAAAAAATAATATATCACATTATTAAAAATTATAATATAATATTATAAAATTATTATCTAATATATTAAATTATATATGTTATATATGTTTCATATTATATAGAATATATAATATATTAAAAATAATTTATAATATATTATAATAATATGATAAATTATAAACAATAAATGTTGTATATTATGTAGTACCTGTTTTTAATTTTTCATATACTGTATATTAATTTATTAATTATATTTTAAGAAATAAAAAAAGTATAAATGTTAGAAATATAAAAATAATTAATTTGTAAAAATGAAAAATACTTTCAATAAATCCTTGAATAATAGTTTAATTTTGTGGATTAATTTTTATTATAATGTTTATATAAAAACTTAAAAATTCTAACAAAAAAGTTTATACTTTAATCTGCTCTTGCTCTTCTCAAAGTTTTGAATGATACATTTCAAAAAATAAAATTTTGATATTTTTTTTGTAAAAAAAATTGTTAAATGGAAGTAATGGAAGTAATGAAGCGCATTAATCGCTTATATCGGTGTGAACAGGATGAAAAGCAGAAAGAGAGAGAGGTGGAATAATCGCTTGTATCGGGTGAAATTTTTCTACCAATTAGGTGAAATTTTTCTACCAATTAGATTGAAGATAATTGAATTTTGAAATTATTGAAGATAATTGAATTTTGAAATTTGTTTTGTTATATAATTTGCATGTATACATTGATAATAGATGAAAAAAAATCAAATAGAAAAAATGTTTGAGCTCTATTGACTAAAAAGAGAATTATTAATAACTAGTTAAGATTTCACTGTGCCTATAGTTCTCTCGCAGGAACTAATAAATAAATGAATGAATGGATGAAAAAAAATCAAATAGAAAAAATGTTTGATTAAAAAGAGAATTATTAATAACTAGTTAAGATTTCACCGTGCCTATAGTTCCCTCGCAGGAACTAATAAATAAATGAATGAGTGAGATGAAACTCTCATTACACAGAGTTGTTAGTCTATAAGGTATTATTGATACTTGAAATATGCCAAAGCATTAATCCTTTAATCTTATTTCAATAATTAAATAAATAAAATAAAAAAATGTGCCAAAGCAAAGTACACAAAAGCGTTCACTTTTTATCCACGAGGAAACAATTTGGTATCCTTCCTTCACTGAATACAATAAAAAATAATAAAAAATAAAATATTGAGACACCTGGCTTTAGTGGATTCTAATTCACCCATAGCTGGAATCGGGAAACATTCTTAAATAAACCCTGCCAAAATGGTATATTTTTGGACGACGTACTAAATGCAAGAAATGTGACAAATATTAATTTATTTTTTCCTTTAAAATGGTCCAACATTTAATTATTGTTGGATATATTAAAAAATTAATTTTCATTTACTTAAAATTTGGGAGCCCACCATCTTTTTATTTGTAATATTTTTTTTTGCTTTATCCAATTTAAAAAATGGAAATTAAAAGGTTGGGGTGTATATATATTTATTAAAAATAATAGGACAAGCATGTTTTCTTATGTGGGTGAGATTATTTGATTGAAGAATTTTAAATAATAATTAAGAACAAATTATGTTGAAGAAGAGAATAAAGTACTATTCTAAATTATGATGTATAACAATTAAGTAATTAATCAATTCATTTATGTAAATGCATTTAGATTTGAAATTGAGATTTAAATAAAATTATTAAAATAATTATATATTTTTGATGTGAGAGAGAGATGGATTAGATTGCAACATAAATATGATACTTAGAAGTTGAGTTTGGATCATTAATTATTTTAACGTGTCATGTGAAATTTAGAATTGTATAGAGGCTTGGACTCTTGAGGGCAATCATCATCCCTAAAATGGTGGCCTTGAATTTTTTGAGCAACCCCAACCTTTGACAACTTGGGCTTTAATACTTGTAGAAGTTGTTCATATGTGATTGCACTTACAAATGGAAAGCTCAGTGGTGTTGAGAAGTGTGGGAAACATAATATAATGGAACAATAAAAATATGTTGAAAACTTAATGTATCCCATTTTATTAGTTGTGATAAATTAAATGGAATTAGAAATAACCATATTGAAAATTCAAACCATAACACAAGCCATACATGGATAATCCCTTGTATGAGAAAACTCCACACCTAAAGAGATCCAAGCTATATTAACCCTTCAACAATGAGTTACATCAAAACACTATGTCCCTCTAAAATTTGATATAGTACTTCATTACTACTACAACTTGCAAAACAACCTATCCGACATCCTAGTCCAAGCTCCCTTTATATAAGAGTTACAAGGAAAAACTATTAGATGGTTTTGAAAACCATTTACAAGACTAAATGAAGCAGGACACCCAAATTGGTTGGAGTCAATCTCAATGCTCTCCTCGGTTTAATATGCCCACAAATTTTATTAACATATTTATTACATGCAGTCATAGTGTCATAACCAAAACTTTTTGACCACTCAAACTTGGGTATCCAATTTTTCCTCATTCTTCTATGCATTAGATACTTCATAACA
The DNA here is from genome assembly GCA_007258455.2 of Sequoia sempervirens. NCBI lineage: Eukaryota > Viridiplantae > Streptophyta > Pinopsida > Cupressales > Cupressaceae > Sequoia > Sequoia sempervirens. Next base: position 48,461 of record VDFB02178959.1, read on the forward strand.
AGTGTTCAAATCTGTCATAAAGTTGGCCAAGATTCTAGTGTAACCTCCCTCTTACTTGTTTTTACGCGCCATAAGAATATGTCATATTTAATCGCCATTAAGATTACCCAGAATGCTCGTACACACCTTTCAAGATGTCGAAACATGGCCAAACATGCCAGGACAAAAGTGGGATACCTACATTTGTATGTGAGGACAAAATCTACTAAAAGACATAATCAATGCCACCTCCAAATGGGATGCCAACTTTCCAAAGTGGAGACAAAAAGGCACTAAAGATGAAATATCAATACATTCAAAATATTAGACATGAACATTAGGATTACAAGTTTGAGGCACCTCATCCCCATAAGAAGCACCCTTAGAACTAGTTATGACAATTGGAAATCTTTGAGACTTTCTCAATCATAGTCAAGCCTTGTCAGCTAATCTAATAATTTTGCAATAAGTTAGAAGACATATCAAGTAGTATATGTAACACATGCATAAGCAAGTACTGAAAATGTGGTACATAATAATGAGTGCTCGAGAGTTGGTGTAATGGATGAAGTAAAATGAATTCTAGAGTGCTAGATTCAGTATAAGAATTAGAGTTTTTAACATTTGTTGATGTAAGAGAGTGCAAAGATAAAGCTTATGATAGTGGTGTAATTGTTAAGTGATCTTTTCACTAAGTGATAGTGGTTGGTAATAGATTGTTTGGACGATCAAGGTTGAATTCAAGATTATTGAAATGTCCTAGAGATAATGTCTTTTTATATAAGTTTTAGGTGCATAATTAAAACTTTTTGACACATGTCTCAATAAATAATGCTAACATAGAATCAAATTGACTTAAAATCACAATAAAATTTAAATATAGATTAAAAAATCAACCACACAAAATCCTACACTTAATCAAGATTACTAAAATGATCCTAATCTAAATAAATAAAGTTTAAGTTCAACGAATATACCAAATCAGACCAAACTTGTATGAAGACTAAGAATATCCTAATCTAATGAATAAAGTTAAAGTTCAATGAATTATAACAAAGCAAACAAAACTTGTATTAAGACTAAATACTTACTAACACTCACATAAAACGATGTAAAAGGAGAAAGAGAAGTCACATCCTACACATGATAATGAAAATCTACCTTTAACTTTTACACTTGGAATAATAAAATGACGCTAATTTTTGTCTCTTAAGACACTCTTTTCAAAGGATGTATAGTATATAAACTATATGTAACTTGTACTTCAAGAGAACATTCCTTCAACACGCGGAGAACGGTTGCTTTTATATTTTATGAGTTAAATAAAGGTTAGCCTAAAAGATTGGTAACTGTGTAGGTAGAGCTTCTCTATCCCACACAATAAGTATTTTTTCTCTCTTCATGGTTGTATCTCAAAGCAAACAAATTTGTCTTACCCCTCAAAATAAAATAATGACAGACAACCACTTATTTGGTAGCCTTTTGTTAATCAACAAAAATCTGCGAGGTTTCAATTAATTGAAAAAAGCTGTCACTTAAGATTGCTTAGAGAGTCATTTTCTATACAATTGCCCACGATTAGCAAATGTACTTTGATAGTTATAGATGTGATCTCTTGTCATTTTAGTATGTAGTTGTAGGTCAAAGAAAAACTGTTGAAGGAACTCCATAGCAACATTTTTATGAGAGAGAATATTAAGTGTTTTTTAAGAGTTGTATGGTGACTTAATTAGGTTCTAGGAAAATTCACCGTCAATAATTCATCGGCATCAATAATTTACTGTCAACAATTCACTGTCAACAATTCATATCATACAAATTCATCTCTGAAAAATTCACCGCCAGCATATACAATTAGAATTTTTTTTTATTCTGTAAACCAATTATACAATATCATCATCTCTATTATTGTACTATTGCAAATATACATAGATATTAAAAAATGTTAATGTGATGAATTATACGCGACGGTGAATTGCTGGTGGTGAATTTTCCACGAGATGAATTTGTCATGGTGGTAAATTGTTAACGGTGAATTCAATCTATACTTAAATACTGAATAAAACATGGTGTAAACAACAATGAACATCGATACTATTTGTTGACTGTTTGTGTGTTGTTTATGCTGGCACTATAACTATTTCTGTGTGTTTGACACCACAATTATTTCTGTGTTTGTACACTCATTATTATTTTTAATTCCTCTGAACAAGATCAGAACATTACTTTTCCACTTTATCTAATTAAAAACAAAGTCAAAAATAAATAATTTGATGGTGGTCCTAAAATATTTTGACACAATTAATGTTGGTAACTTCTGAGAAGAAAAAACCAATCAATGTGAGATAGCCTAGAGCTCTTGTAAAACACAAATACCTGTTGTAAAACCAGCTGTAGCAGCAGCATTAAGTTTGGACGTATGGTAGTTATTGCTGCTTCTTTTGCAGACAGTGACACACTGGTTTCTTTCCCTTCATTAAGAGCCTTAATTATACCAACATGCGAATCAGCAATAAAAGAGATAAGAAACCGTCCTTTCCATTCTTTAAAAGCCTAATCATATCAAGCATCTAAATCAGTAATTATGACTCGATTACGCTTGCCGTGGCTGCAGAGCTCGTGGTTCTTGGTAGTGGGAGGTCACATGAGTATCTGTGCAAATTTGTCTTTCTATGCAACACAAAACTGTATTTAATATTGTTACTAATACTTATTAGGAGGAGGATTAGTTACAAATTAGATCATAATATATCTTTCTATGCAATGAAAAATTGTATTTAGTAAGAAAGGGTGATAACCAGCTAACCCATCTTCTATGTGGAGGAAATTGCGATTTGTAGCTTGACTGATTAGTAGAAGAAATTGATAACTAGCTAACCCATCTTCTATAATAGAAAAGTAGTTTCTTCTTTCAAGTCCGGTGTTGTTTTTCCTAGTAGGACATCTCACAAGTTAAAACATGGCAGCAAGTACTGACAATCTTTTCTAATGATAGCATCTGTCTTATTTTTCTTTAAAAATTGTAGAATTTTATTCTTGTGGTGTTGTCAAGGCTGTAGGCTGAAAAGGGCTGGAATCTGATATCCATAACAAAGCATTTGTAGTGTCATGATTGAGTTCTAGTATGTTTTTGAAGCATGGCATTACAAGATTATACGAAGACGCTGGTAACAATTCTTGTTCTGTTTTCACTTCCGCACTCTCAGCCACTGCAATCCTCACAGGCCATAATTCTACTAAGAATTCAGAAGCTTCTTGAGTTTCCCAAGGCTTTGGACAGCCTTACTAATGCCACAGACTTTTGCAGCCTTAAGCCCTCTGCATCCTTAACCATTGTGTGCAGTGGAAACATCATAACTCAACTGTCTATCGTTGGTGACAAGCCTTCTCCAGCTTTCTATGAAAACAAAGGCGCATTTGCAGTTTCCAACCAAACTTTATCTCAGGCTTTTTCGGCAGATTCATTTTTTACTACATTCACTAAGCTCTATGGTTTAAAATCCGCGTCCTTGGTGTCGTTGGGCATATGGGGTCGTCTATCAAGCAAGCTGGACCGCTTGTCCTCCCTAGAAATGCTAAATTTAACCTCAAATTTCTTACACGGAACCATTCCATACCAGCTCTGTCAGCTTAGAAAAATCAAGACATTCGTACTAGACGATAACATGTTGAGTGGGAGCGTCCCAGATTGGTTCAGCGCCCTTCCAAGCTTAGAGTTTTTGAGCTTGAAAAATAACAATCTGAGTGGATATGTGCCACATTCTCTCAGCAGCATACAGGAACTGAGAGTTTTATCTCTATCAGGTAACAATCTGTATGGGAACTTGCCTGATTTCAGCACCATGACAGGTCTGCAAGTTTTAGATGTGGGAGGCAATGCACTGGGACCGGACTTCCCAATGCTTGGAAAAGGATTGGTTACGCTCTCCCTGAGGAAAAACAGGTTCAGGTGTCACATACCTTTGTATATTAGGACGTTAAATCAACTGAAATACTTTGATCTATCTTTCAATGCTCTAACTGGGTCACCTCCTTCCTTCCTATTTTCTCTGCCAGCCATTGCCCACATTAATTTAGCGGGCAATTCATTTAGGGGGACTATTCCTCAAAATGTGTCTTGCAGTCATAGTCTCCGGTTTGTGGACCTTTCTGCAAATCTTTTGACAGGACGGTTACCTTCATGTCTATTGACTATTTCCGACGAAAAAATTGTCAACATTGAAGGAAATTGTTTAGTTACCAATATGCAGCCTCAACACAACTACTCCCATTGTCAAGCCGCTCACGTGTCCAAGGAAGTTCACATAACCCAGAAGCAGAGGAACGTGATTGTTATTGTGGTGATAGTTGCTGGCGGTGTTGCAGCTTTGTTGCTGGTGGCTTTGCTGGTTTGTTTGTTGATTAGATGGGTAAGGTACAAGAAAAGATTCAGGAAACTTCCAGGAAAACTTGTTCCAGAGACTGCTTCAACAGGGATATCCTCAGAACTGTTAGTCAATGCAAGTAAGTTAGACTTGATTTTGTGTATTTTGATTGCTAGGATAATGACGGCTGGAAACACATTCTTCGCAAGAAACTTTCTGCAGCTTTCCTTTTTTCCAAATATATATTTGAATTTTTCTCTTGCCAAATGTTGCGATTCCTAAATGTCTTAATTGATAAAAACATTGAATGTTCGTCTCAAGGTTTTAGAATATTTTATCGAAATCAAGGTTATGCTGCCCCCTTTTATGTGCAAATTAGTATTTTGAATCTGTCAATATGGCATTTATTGTGTTAGTGATCCAACAACTTCAGAAACTTTGTCTTTCTTGATCCATTATTTGTTATTTGGAAAAAACTTTTGAATGTAATGGCCATGGTCTAGCAGAATATTTGTGTGGGTTTACCACAGCTAGCCCAGGTTTGATTCTCAGGGATGCTTGCCGGCTTGGAATAACTGGAGTGGCACCACACTAGGTGTTTGATCCTCCCGGGTGAATAAAAGGAGCTCACCTAACAAATAATGCCTTAAGATTTTTCAAAAAGTAGTTCTAAATACCTCCAAGACAAAAATATTCCAAATCAATGTACAAACAGAAGAATATATAAATGCCATTGGTATATGATCTCTTTTGTGTAAATATTACTGTTTGAAATTTTGAATCTACCCAGTCTGATATATATTGCTTCAAAAATGTAGTTCATCTTCCTCTTCGTTAATTCAATAAAAAGAGTGAAGGTCAAATGTCAATTTTTGCTTTCATTTCTTCCTTTCTAGTCAGTTGTGATCAATGTTTGTTTTCCTCTCTTTCTGTCTTACCTATGTCAAATATTTTATGAATATTTCATTCCAAGAATTCTTCGTGCTCTTCATTTCTCTGTGAGAAGCAAGTTTTTATTTTGCTCTGGGACATATTATGCAAAAACGTGCAGGGATATCTGCAGAGCATTATAAGTGCTTACAGTCGGTTAACACCATTCCCATTTGATGTAACAAGACATCTGTTGTAGTCTGTTCCTAAGTTTGCCTGCTTTAGCAGTTCTGAAATATCTCTCAGCAGGTCAATTAAATTTGGTTCTAGGACTGTCATTTTGTTGCTACTCTGTTTGTGTGGTGATTCCTTGGTATGAATCCTGATTCTAGCAAGAAATCTTTCTGGTGGCAAAATGTCTGTTTGAGCTTTCTGTTTTGTGTTTGAGGCAAAATCATTTTCATTTCTGTTTGCTGATCTAAGTATTGTTTCTATAAATGCAAGGCTTTGGTACATTGTATTTCACTGATCATGCATTTGTGTGTAAGGGTATATATCTCAGGGGATAAAGCTAGGTGCACATGGTCTCCCCCAGTACCGATCTTTTGCTTTAGAGGAGTTAGAAGAAGCGACTAACAACTTTGATGAGTCAGCACTGATTGGTGAAGGCTTCCATGGAAAGGTAATGGTCTGGCATGTTAAAGAATGACAATATATGGATGTATGCACTTAGGTGATTTATTGTTTATAGTACTGTTTGGGAAATTGGCTTTACAAAATTTTATGTTTTGTATTATATATATGAAAAAAAAATTCACCACAGAAAGGAATAAACATGCAACTTCCTCATCAGCTAGGAAGAAACTGAATGTTGAATGGGGATGTCCTTGACTTGCATAATAACGGGTGGGCAAGCATGCAGAAAATAGGAAAACTCAACTAGATATTCGGCTGGAAATTTAGACTGCGATAATCCTATTGAGAGATCACTGTTTGTTTGAACTAATTGCTTGCTTGCCAGTTAAGATGCTAATACAGTTTTATGTAATTCTAACCTTGTCATCTTGATTCTTTGCATCCATTTTCAGACATCACTCAGAATTTTTTGAAATTTCTTCAGAAGCTGCAAAAAGTTCCATTTCAAACCAACAGTTTATTTTTTTTCACAATGTTTAACATAGACACAGGGTTGACTTCATACAGTCCAACAATGAAGGGAGAGAAATATTTTGGTTTTTAAATTTTAACCCTTATTTTTAGAATGTGCTGACTGAGCAAAAGATGTTGTCTTCTGCTTATTGGTTTTGTTCACTGGAGGGTTCTTTTGTGCAACATACACCCCTTATTTATTTTCTTGAAAAAAGAAGTACTTGCTAGGAAAGACAATTAGAACCAGCGATAAACATGCAACAACTTTCAGAGTTCACAGACTTCAATGCATTTGGAAATATTATGGCTAAACTGCAACAACCTGTAATACATTAAAACATGCTTTTCCAGCTATTACAGTTTTGCATTTTGACCATGGAAACCAAATAAGTCTTCACCTTCCCCATAATTAACAGTTGAAGGCTAACAGAAAGCCTTTATCAGAGGTATTGAAGGCTTACAGACCTGCTGAATCTGTATGCGTAGGTAATTGATCATCTTCCATTGAAAAAACGGCTACTCCATCAACATTAGTTGCTACCAGAATGGAGCGATATGTTCTCAGGCATGACCTTGAAGTTGAGAGCATATACTGGGCATTTCCTGACAAGGAAACGGGTCTTCTGTAGCAAACAATCATGACAGTCCACAAAAAACTCCTGGTAATCTGCTCCTTCAATAATCCAACGCCTCCAAACTGCAGTGACTCCCTCTAAACTTTAACCCCACCAACACTGTTAAATAACAAATGGAAAAACACTCTCTACAGGTCTGATCAACTTAAATCTGCTCACACAAAACATGGCGCCAGAACAGGGGCGATTTATTTGATAAATTCATTGCATTTCCATATGCAGTTTGTTCAACTTGAAATTGGTAGGAAATAGGGCTACAAGGATAGGCGTCACCCTTTGCTGAAGACACCCGTCAAAAACCTATTAACCAGCTCCTAAAACTCCATGCCATGCTCCCAACTATGCTTGGAGGTGTACTGACCTTGACACTATATTATATCTGCCTTAACACTGCAAATAAGCACTCAATATCATGGCACCCAGACTGGAACTGAAGTTTCCAAGTAACATGATTGATTTTTTTCCCATTAAACAATTCTCACAAGCTGCAATAGATGGTATGGCCTGGTTACCAGCTCCAAAAAGAAACCACTGAACTCATCACTAGAACATTGCAAAAAATCACCCGAAAAGGAACTTCAAATCTGCAATTCAAAAAACCATAAAAAAACCTCATTTTTTCTAAAACCCTGAAATCCAAAACTCCATGAAAATCAATATGTTTCCTAAGTGAAAACACCAGACCACCTAGGATGGATCTTGCACTATTGAAACTAGTGAATATTGACAAGGGTTTTCGTCCTCAATCAACTCCCGGAAGAACTCAATGTTCATTCCAACTACATCCTGTTATGTTTACACACTTGAAAGTTGAATGAGGAAATTGAAAGCCAAAACCCCTTTATAAAGAGTTGGGGGGAAAAATGTCATTTAAAAAAATTTCAAATATTTCATTTTCCCTTGAAAAGGCCCCTTTAACAAATTAAAACAACTTAAGTCCCCATATCACTTTTCCCTAGGTGTCCAACTTGGGGAAACATAATATCACCTTATAATATTTAACATTAAAGTGAATATTAAAACATTACTTTATAGCTTTAGTGCAAATATTAAAATAATCCCATCCTTCTTACCGAAAGCATCGTCAAGACACGAAAATGGAAATTGATTGCACTAAGAAACCACTAATGCCGAGGAACGATGCCAGGTGCCAAAACGAGTACTTACTAAAAATAGCCATGTTCTCCAAGAAATGTGGAGAACAACTCAAATGGCCAAAAACATTTCAAAGAGCATCACTACCAACTTGAGTGCCATCTAAACGCCAAACACCATTAGATGCGAAGAAAACTTGATATTGAGCTCTCCAACAACCTTGGAGTCCCCTAACAATCTTTTTTTAAGAAGATTTTTTTTGGATTTAAAATTATATATCTATATATATATTTTATGTACCTCGTGGGTACGTAGAGTACTGCAGTTGTTGTAGATTGTAGCATATCTCGTGGGTTGTAGACCAAGCCACGTGGCATGGCCTCTGCTCGCCACGCAGGCCCTGTGGCCGACAAACCCATTGCCTGTTGAGAAAAATAAATTGGTGATAAAAAAGAATATACTGCCGTAGATTCTATTGTGTTGTATAGGTTTTGCTGCAAATGACTGAATATTCTTGATTCCTTCTAAGATTCTGCTAGTCACAGTCTGAAGAATATTCTGTCTGGACATGGCATATTTTGATGTGATGGCTAGACGATTATCAGATCTAATCCCGTCATTTGTTGATGTTAGCACTGCGTCAACAAGCCTTTTGATTTTTGATCTCCCTCTCCATTGTAGGTTTTGATTTTGCAGACAAACTTTGGAGGCCCATAACTCGGTCATACAGACTCCTTTTCTTGATTTTTTTTTTTGATTTGGGGTAGAATTTCATGCTGCAATTGGTTTTTGATTTTGGAGCCTGATTTTTCTAAAAATTGCAAATTCTCATAGGTGTTGCTGAGCTGCTCTCATTTTGGCAACTGTCAGGGCTCCGTTCTTGCTCCTATGGTAACATTTTTTGGTGATTTTTTTTGAAAGTGCATAATTTTTTGTGTACTTTTCAATGGTGTGATCAGATTGATCCCATTTTGTGTAAAAATTTTACCTTGAGCTTGTGGCCAAATATGGCATTTGTAAGCACTAAGATCAAGTCCACTTCATTGTTTTTGGCAAATGACATTTGTAATCGACTTAAGTATAAAGTGCCACAATCATATATTTCTAGGGGGGTTTCTTGATTGAGTAATGTGGGGGGCGGGGGTAATCTTGTAGTGGTTGATTGCTTTCTTTTGATTGTTGTGTGTTCTTACAATGGGGAAATCTCAAATTGAATTCCTAACTCCATATAATTATGCTTCATGGAGAAAATTAGTATGGAATTATCTCATGGGGAAGGGTTGTCTTGGCTATCTAAAGGATATTATTCCTCAACCTACTGATGCTAAAGAATTGGCAAAATGTGGGCTTGGTCATGAGAAAACACTTGGATGCATATGTTCATTAGTCTCATTTGATTTACAATTTCATGTGAATCATGCAAAACACCTAAAGATGCTTGGGAGACTTTTGGGAAATTGTATGGTAAAACTAATAAGATTAGTGGATATTAGATTGATAATGATTTGATGAATCTTGATCCTAAAAGTTTTGACCACATCTAAGACTATATTTCCGAGATCAAACAATTAAGAACACAACTAAAAAAATTTGCAATATTGATAAAGAGGATTTACAATTGATTTTGAATGTGTTATCCAAGCTTGGTCTTGAGTATTCAGTATTTGTTTTTGGATTTTATACCCATTGAATTTTTATGGGAGCATCATATGTTGATCCTAAGTTTGATGACTTTGCAAATCTTCTAATCCAAGAGGAAGTGAAGTTAATGCAAATGGGTCTAATCGAGTCTTCCAAGTCACAAGCATTGTTGGCTAGTGAGTCAAAGGTATAAAAAGAATTAGGGAATCCCAAAAAGAAGCAAACGAAGAAAAAGAACAAGCCACATAATGAATTTGAATCCTCTCCCTCAAAAGGGGAATCATCTAAGGAGAGGCCTACATGTGCATATTGGAAGAAAATAGGGCATGATGAACATCAATGTTATTCAAAACAGATTGATGAGTTGAAGCATCTTCTTAATAAGGCTCAAATCAATCTTCTTCATCATCAAAGGGTTCATCACTATGCTCCACGGGGTTTCGGGGATGGGGAGTACCTGGTACGGCGGGACGATTTTTTAGTACGGGGGTACTTTTGGGTCATTTTTTAGGGGACGGCTGACAAAAAAATAGGGAAATTTTTAAAAATATAGAGAAATTTCAAATGTTCATAGCATAACATTGATAAAGCATTCATTCTAGACATTGTATAAGCTTAATACATATCATTAGACTTGAATTGAGATTTCACATGAGAATTGAGAAACAAATTAACAAAGTTCAAATGCTTTTCATTATAAATGTGCATACATATCATATAAAAGTCTGATAATTATAACCAAAATGCCCAAAGGCTCCAAGTCTCAACTATGAAATGACATGATAAACATAAAACTGAGAAAATAT
>VDFB02178960.1:0-16237 GCA_007258455.2 Sequoia sempervirens
ATATTTTCACACTTAATTTAGGAATAATTATTGATAAGTTGAACTTAAGGTCACCTTAATCTAGTGTTGTAATGTGTTGTACACATCCACATTGTATTTAGGGTCTGTTTAAGCTAAATAAACCTAACTCTGCCTTAATTTAGTGTTGTAAAGTGTATTTATTTACACCTTCACATTAAATTTAGGAGGCTTGTAAACCAAAAGGACCTAATCTAGTGTTGTAATATGTTGTACACATTCACATGGGATTTTGGGCCCCTCTAAGCTAAATAGACCCAATTTTTCCTTAATTTAGTGTTGTAAAGTGTATTTATTTACACTTTCACATTGAATTTTGGGCCCTCTTGCATTTATAACCTTAATTTCATCATTAATAGGCCCCTAATACCCTATATTATGCATCACAAGGTATATTTCAATCAAAATCCTGACAATATCAATAAATAAACTTAATTTCTTAACACCCCAACACTTTTTCCACCTACAAAGGCCCCGTGGGACCCATATGCCACCCTAGGAATACAATTCCCACCTAGGTGGGACCCATATGCTATGTGTGGCGTATGAGTCCCATTTGGCTTATTTTTAGGGTTTTGAGAGGGAAAATCTGGGTTTTAAGTTCAAATTTCATGGATGTTGGCCTCTGGGATCTAATAAATAGGATATTAGATGGATTACCTATATAAATGAGGTCTAAAATCATTATTTCATTAAGCCTTCATGATATTAAGTCAAACACTCAAGATTTAAGCATTCCAAGACTTCACAAGATCATCAAGAGAGCATTCAAGATCATTTCCAAGGAATTCAAGGATAGATTCTTCATCAATTATTGCAGAAATTGAAGATCCATCATCATGTCAATATTTTCAAGCATCAAGCATGTTGTTGAGCTATTGTTGTGATGTAGCATTGAATATCCACTTGCAAGCATTGTTCCATATCAATATTCAAGATCTAGATCTACATTCTTCATGACCACTTCATGTTAGATTGCAGATTTATAAGACACCATTTAAGGTATCATTGTTCATGTTTCATGTTTCATGTACTTATTTCATTATCTCATAATTTGGTTTAATTACCTAAAAGGGGTTTCACCAAGGAAAACCTCTATTCACTAACAATCAACTAGTTTTTTTCCTCTTTACATGTGTGATTGTGGATCTAGGTGTCTTGGAGCTTGAAGGATCGTTGAAGATTAGGTTACAAATTTAAAGGAAGTTGTTGGAATTTTCTCCTGATTTACAAGGTTGTAATCTTCACTAAAAGGTCACCTACAAGTTTGAAATTAGGGTTTCAGATTCAGAAACAAAGTTTGGTAGAAAGAGAAGAGATTGGAGTACAAATTCAAACTTTGAATTCTTGAAAAAGTGGAATGGGACTGATACGCTAGAAGTGGCGTATGAGTCCCACTATAGGAATTTTTCCAAATTTTTGCAGTTCTAGATACCCTTTTTTCCAGAAACATGTTCCAGACCAGAAACCCTGATTTGGGACTGATACATCTAGATTGGCGGATGAGTCCCAGTGTGCCAAAATTTCAAGATTTTTTAGTATTTTAGAGCTCATTCAAGTCATCTTCAAATTTCTAGGTGCACACATTTTACCTTGTAGCTTTTTGTTTTGATTTACATGCATTTTTAGGTCATTTAGTGAAAGATTACATTGCATTAGGTTTAAGAAAATGTTACATATTGCATTTCATTTGTCTTTCCAAGCCTTAGCTTGGTGGTGAACCCCTCATTAGTTTATAATCAACCCCTAGGACAACCCTATTGCAAGATCTCTTTCTCGTTTGCATATGTAGGAATGAGATTTCTAGGGTTATCCTTGAATAAGAGTGTTTGAGTTTTTCTATTCTATCTCTTAAGTATAGAAACCCAAACAAAATTATTCTTTTCACTAATAAAGATAGGATCATGGTCACTAACAATAACCTTTGGTGTACCATGTAGCTTTTGTATATTCTAAAAAAAAAATTGTCACTATACTTGCTATAAAAGGATGTGATAATGCAATGAAATGTGCATAGTTAATGAGGTAGTCTACTAAAACCATGATGACATTACTAACTTTAGATTTTGGAAATCTTGTGATGAGGTCCACGGATATCTCTTACCAACATTGGCTAAGAATAACTAAGGGTTGCAAGAGACCCGGTGTTTTAATTGTCTTCCTTTTATTTCTTTAACAAACCAAACATTCAAGCACACAATTTTGAACATCAAATTTTATCCTTTCCCAAGACAATCTTGCTTGACTCAATGATATGTTGACCAATTGGAGACTCATGAAAGTCTATACTAATTTTTTGTTTAAGGTATCTTTTGTTTGAATGTTTTACACACTTTTCATTCTCATTGATTGTAATATTTATATATTATTATTGTTAAATCTATTTTTAATCATAGACTAAAAATATGATATTTCTTGTCAAATACATCATTAATTTACATTAAAACTCATTCCAAATACAAAAAAAACTAACATTTTAACCAAATGTATTGATAGCTAAAACTCTTCCCATAATTACTGCTTTAGGTCAGTTCAAGTGCTTATAAGTTTTGCTCGTTATGAGATTGATTTTCTAGAATACACCATTTAAAATAGTTAATGACATTCAGAAAATCGATATTTGTGAAGATTTTAGAAATAGTCTTTAGGAGTCATCATCTCTTCTCTCTCTCTCTCCTTGTATATATATAATATTATAATATATAAAGAAAACAAAAGAAAAGATGGTCTACTTGCTATTTTTAGTTTCAATAGAAGCTAAGCATTCATATCATTTTACTATGTTGATATGGTATGGCGTTTTGTATTATTAATATTAAGTGGAGCGAGGAATTGATAAATTCCAAGTACTAATTTTTATTACTAACATCAATTTCAATTGACTACATAGATCTTAAAATGGATATTCCAAAAGCATCGAGAAGAGCCAACAAAGGTCAAGCAAAGATAATGGTGAAGGTGAGCAGATTACTTCTATTATTACCTAGGTCACTTTTATTTTTGATTAGGAGAAACAAAGATCCTGGCATCTAAGAGCTTCAAACTGGATCATTTATGAATTGGGGGACATGGAGGGTGAGCATAATGAAGAGACATATAGCTGAATAGTTGTGGGAAGAAACCAACAGAGATATATTGTAGGGCTGGGAGGAATCTGAATGAAGTTAAGGGGCCTCTTTTACTATTAAATTAAAACAACTCAAAGACATGGGCTATGTTCCTGAATGTTTTACTCCAAGCTTTCCTCTCATTCATCAAGGATGTGAGAAAATTGTGCCATAGAAAAATGTCCCTTTGTCATTTTCATGGCCTTTTAGGTCTTGTTTCATAGTGTTGAAACTATGTTGCTTTGATTTTATGATGTATCATGGCTTGAATACACTTATTTAGGTACTAAAACTCAAAGAACGATGTCTTTTGAAGGTGGTGTGAGACATTTCCACATTCTTCTAGACTCTATTTAATACAATTCACCTAAAAATCACCTTTTTACACATCAAAAAGTCCTATATTGAAGTGTTGTAAAGTCTTGTAACAAGCCTTCACACTTTTCTAGGCACAATCTCCTTATTTACACCTTTCTCATGCTTTATTTTGTCTCTTTATGCCCTCATATGCTTATATTAAGTGTATTTTTGGACATTATCCTGACAAATAATATTAAACAAAACATTATTTTTGAAACTTGCTTTTAGGTCCTAGGTGGGATCCATTCACCATGGGTGGCGAATGAGTCCCCCTTGGCCCCATATTCAAAAAATTTCAAATTTCCTTCCGGGATTTTATTAAAAGTCACTTGATGTCAGCCTGCGATGAGGTATGAAAAGATAGTAAGGCACAAGAATTGTATAAATAAGTAATTTTACCCTCATTTTAGACATCCTATCTCATTCATACATCTCTCATCTTGAATTCATCTTCTATTTTCTATTTCAAGTCAAGCAACTTAGGGTTTCTCCATTAGAAGTCTTCAAGTTAGCATACAAAAGCATTCAAGGGCTGATTCTACATGTATTGCTATAGAATTTCAAGATCAATCATCATGGCATGTTAATCTATTCCATTAATGCATGATTCATTCTATTATTTCATCATTTTGGTTTAATTACCTAAACAGGGTTTGACTAAGGCAAACCCCCATGCCTTAACAATCAACTATTTCTCTTCTTGTATTGTTTGTATGAAAATTTAGGATTGTTGGAAGCTTAAGAATCATTTAAGATTGCATTTCAAAGTCATTCAAGTCATCTCTTCATCATTCAAGTCAAAATATCAACAAAAAGTCACCTTCAGGCCCAAATACGACAGTTTCAGAAGTGGACACGTGTATAAGGTGGAATTGCAAATATGAAGCTACAAAATAAACCCTTGACTTTTCAGATCCCTGAAGGAGGATTTATTCTCTAAGAATGGAAAATTAGTCCCATAAGTGGGCTTGAAAAATGTTTTCATCAGAATCCAACTCTCTGTAGATAGAATCCTGTTTCCGGAAGAATTCATCAGAACAGGGACTGATTCGCCATAGATGGTGAATGAGTCCTATTTTTCTTGAGAAACATCATCAAAAAAAATTTAGAACTCATTTCCAACCTTATTCAACCCTCCATGTACCTTCTTTTTAGTTTCATTCATTTTCGTTTCTATCTTCTTAAGTTTCTAGTTCATACTTGCATTACACACTGTGTTTTCCAACATTTTGCATTAGACTAGTTTGCACCCTTTAGTTTGCATTTTCATTAAGTTCATAGAATTCACACACTTCACATTTACCTTTCATCCTCACATTAATCTTTGAAGGCCACTGAAGTGCATTTTGGCCCATATTTTCTTACCTTCTAGGTGAAATACCCTAGAAGGTACACAAAGGATTTGGGAGCCAAAATCCTTCGTTACATTTTGGTCAACCTATTTTTAGAACATTTTTATTTTTTGATTTGGAGTCCATTTTCATATTAATCTTAGTTTTCATTTCATTTTCATTAGGTTGCATTGATTTACATCTAGGATTTCAAATTGTAGCATTAGAAAAAGTGCATAATAGGTTGCATGGTTGTATCTTTCATCATTTAAAAATTCCAAAGGGTATGTGCAGGATCATGATGGGCCAAAAAATGGCATTATGATGGGTATGTGGCTGATGACTATTTTTTTACCCAAAATTGATGAAACGAAAAGGGGTTTTAAAGGAGATTCTCAGCTTTCCAACGATATAAATTATGCTTTACTTTGAATTTAATAAGTAATTATTATTCATTTTCTATTCAAATTATGACTAAAGTCCTAATGGATAGGGCTGATTGAAAAGCATATAGCTTTCAAATGTATCACATTTTTGAATCCAAAACATGTGTCACATTCTACGCTGCATACTATAGATTAAAATAAGAAAAATTGAATTTCATGAAGTTTTGACCCAGTTAAGGTCAAGCATACAAGCTTATAAAAAAAGTTGTAATAAAAACTCATAATTAATTATTTACATGGAAAAAAATTACAAAAAAATATGCATCACATCGGGAATGAGTCCTCTACTTATATCTAAAATCTTATAAAAAATATTATCATTTTATTGTGGTTAGGGTGGTCCCAGACACCTACTTATTATTTTTCCCTAAAATTTAAGTAACTGCATTGAAATTTCAAATTTTCACCAAATAGATTTTTGTTTTCTAAACAAACCTAGTAGTTTAGAAACTACATTCAATTTCTACAAATTCTATTCTTACATATTTTTGAAATAATATGGATAACTTATTCAAATTTTAACGTCAAGTTTCCTAACTCTAATTTTCTAAAAAATTTTTGCCACTTAAGGGCCTATTTTTTCATGATGATCCCGTGACATACCCTAAACTTCTACATTTTTCACTTAGATCTGAGTGTATGAAGTTAAAACCAATTTTCCGCCACTTATGATTTTTTTTAAAACGTGCTCGTGTTATAATCTAGGCGGTTATAAAGCACACTTGTTATTTCACAGCTAAAGAAAAGAAAAAAATTGAAATTATTTTCCTTGAATACCAACCCAAAGGCTTGGAGGGCATTCCCAACAAGGCCGTAGACGTGTTTTGCAAATTCTACAATTTTTCACATAATCGGTTCATGGCTCACCATCAAGATCGTGCATCTAGTTCAATATTGACAAAATAAAAACATGGGTAATGTTAGGTTCTCTCTTAGCTATCCAACGCATGTAATTTTTTTCACTTTCCTAAAATGGTAAGCCATTCATCCATAATTTATTTTGTTTGTATGTCTTTTTTTGCCAAAAAGTAGTGTTTAGTGTTTTTTTGTTATAAATTAACCATTCATCAAAATTTCAAATAAATTACATTTTTAGAAACTAGACTCCATTCTACAAATTTTAAAAATAATTAAAAAAAAATCTATTACTTTCCAAAATTTGTAGGGGGAGCACGGCCAAAATTCTGCTTTTTAGGAAGTGCCCACATAGAAAATTAGTAAAAAATCAAATATTATTAAAAAATTATCAAAAAAATTGTGCACCAACTAGATGCTATTAGCTAACTTTGACCATAGCGATTTTAAAAATACTAAAAAAAGTTCACCGTGCTAAAATGCACAAGAGTTGCTATGTTATGTTTTTCTGGACAAAAACAACACCAATTTCTATGCATCCCTCTTTTAAATTTCCCCCTTAATCTCAACCATTTTCAAAATAAATTAGTAGTTTAGAAAGTAGACTCAGAGCACTTCGATCCTTGTTTTTATTCCATCTCAAAATTTTGAGTGTAACTATCCTCAATTTCATGTCCAAGGTCAACATTTCCTGATTTTAGAAAAAAAAGTGGCCACTTAAGCCCCCTTTTGGGAACCATCTTGGTGCACTTACCCATCTGCATCTTGGAACTCAGAACAAATTAAAATCAGTCACACATTTCTGAAATTTTTGAGAAAAAATCCATACTGGGACTCATTCGCCATCCTAGGCGAATCAATCCTGTCTAACCCCTAAAACAACATTTTCCAGATATCATAAATTTGTTTTTTGGCTTATGTTTGGTGCCTTAACCTATATATATCAGTTAGTTTCATTTCTTTAGCATGCATTTCATGCTACTTTGCATAAATTAGCTCATTTCATGCATGGTTAAAAATCAAAATTTGCATTTTCACTCTTTCATTTTTCAAATTATTGTATAGTGTCATCAGTGAGTTACTTTGTTTGCAATCTGAAAAGTTGCATTTCATCTAATGTCTTTATCTTGCATTTTCTTAGAAATAAGCATCATTTACATTCATGGAAATTAGACTTTTACAAGTTTCATATTCAATTCTATTTTGTAGTCCTTTTAGATCAGCTTACATTGAGGAGACATTAGGAAATATAAACATCCAACACCAAACACCTTTTAAACAAATGATTGAATCCAAGACACTTAGTAGTGATGTTGTCGATAAGTTAGATGAGGCCCTTACATGCATCCTCTCACTCACTTCATCCTCTAAAAAATGTCATGAGAAACCTAACAAAATTAATGAAAACTTATCCCCCAAACCCTTTAGTAGTGATTATTTTATAATTTTAGATGAAGCCTTAGATGACTTCCTCTCTTCTAAATCATCCAATAAAGCTTTCCTCCAACATGATGCAAGCATTGATAATCATGATAATCATTATTGTTCTTTTGCTAATGTCTCTCCCATCGGTGATGAAGGTATCTTGATGAAAGAAGACACAATCATTGAAGATCATGAAACTCTTGCTTTTCTTCCTTCTCCTCCCCCTTGCAACAACATTATGACACATGAAGCTGAAATCATTTCCCCTACCTTACATAGTATCAATAATCATGAAAATCTACCCTTTTCTTCTCTTAATATCTTCTCTAAACATGAAGAAGATAGTTTAGTGCTAGAAGATATTGTGGTGGAACATCTATTTGTACCAACAAGTCCAATCACTAGTAAGCATGAAACTCCTAATGTCTCTCCTATGAGTGATGAAGCCATCTTTCCAAATTCCATTATAACATGTGATGAACATATTAGCTCTCCTCCTAAGGTTGATGTTATGGCATATAAGAATGATACCTTCAAGTAAACAGACAACCAACTCAAGCCCTCTTCTCATATCCTCATAACTATTGATACTCAACACAATTCAACCCTTCATCATCACCCTATGCACTCTCACAATACACCAACCCTCATTATTCCAACTCATAGTCTTCATGATTGTCCTTTCATAGACATCAACCCATCAAACAACCCTTCACCCAACATCCATACTATCACCAACCATTTTTCCAAGAAACATTCAACCCTGTTACATCCTAAATCAATACGTAAATAACATTAGTTGTTGATCCTTGCCTTGTAATAGTTGTATTAGCATAGCATACTCACTATTGCATGTTTTGCATCCCTTGCAAGGAGCAGCATACCCTAGGCTTACCTTTGTCCTACACTAAGTGGGGGAAAAGGGTTAGAAATCCTTATCCCTATATATCACTTGGCATTGTCTCTTTCAACTACTCATTAATTTTTCATTAGCATATAAGAGCAATCTTGAGATGTGGACAACATTTCTTAAGATTGAATCACATGTGACATACTTCCCCTTTCTTTTCATGACGAAGCTTCTCGAAAACATATGACTTGGCATAGGGCTTTTTGAATAAGTTCTCATGTTCTCCTCTTCTACTTTAAAGCAATTTATCACAACAATGGTGTTAGCAACTACTTTAAAGTGGGGGCATACATACGCAACATTTACTTGCAAATTTCATGGTGTGATTTACTTTTTCTTGTGACATGTTCTCTCCTTTGTGGTGTCATTGGGTTTTATGCCTTCCAAGAGTGTATGATCAACTGAAGTGGCCTGATGTGAATGAGGCATCCCATGGATAACAATCTTACACTAGGGATAATGATCAACTGAAGTGGCTTGATGCGAATGAAGCATCCCATGGATAATGGTTTAACCTCCCGACCTATCCTCTCTTGGAGAAATTAGGCACAATGTTCCCTAAGAAGAAGACCTTACATGAACAAAGAAAAATCCCCTTTAATTTTTTTTTTACATGTATCATTGAAAAAAATTTACAAAAGCATTTTCATTATGGTCAGTATGATGGGAAGCTGACACACTGGCATGAATTTTCACATTATATGGTGGGAAGCCAACACACTGGGATGAATTTTTCACTAAACCATTTCTTTTTGGGCCTTCTCACCCCGTGGAAAACTAGTTTTGTGACGCCAGAGTGGGTACATTTGGGCTTTCTCATGCACCAAAGTGAGTACATCTTCTCTTCTTCTTCCCTTCATTGCATTATTTTGTATCTTGATGGTTTCAATTAGGATCTTGGATCCTGGGGGCTTGCGCAACCTCCTTGATCTTTGTCATTCTTTGTTGTCTACATCTATGCATGAGGATCTCTCTTGAATGTCTACTTTAGTGTGAGTTTGAGGTAGGCTCATCCTCTCACTAAAGTGGGGGCTAAATGTGCCATAGAAAAATATCCCTTTATCATTTTCATGGCCTTTTAGGTCTTGTTTCATAGTGTTGAAATTATGTTGCTTTGATTTTATGTTGTATCATGGCTTGAATACGCTTATTTAGGTACTAAAACTCAAAAAACGATGTCTTTTGAAGGTGTTGTGATACATTTCCACACTCTTCTAGACTCTATTTAATACAATGCACCTAAAAATCACCTTTTTACACATCAACAAGTCCTATATTGAAGTGTTGTAAAGTCTTGTAACAAGCATTCATGCTTTTCTAGGCATAATCTCCTTATTTACACCTTTCTCATGCTTTATTTTATCTCTTTATGCCCTCATATACTTATATTAAGTGTATTTTTGGATATTATCTTGAAAAATAACATTAAACACAACATTATTTCTGACACTTGTTTTTAGGTCCTAGGTGGGATCCATTTGCCATGGGTGGTGAATGAGTCCCCCTTGGCCCCAAATTCAAAATATTTCAAATTTCCTTCCAGGATTTTATTAAAAGTCATTTGATGTTGGCCTGTGATGAGGTATGAACGGATAGTAAGGCACGAGAATAGTATAAATAAGTAATTTTACCCTCATTTAAGACATCCTATCTCATTCATACATCTCTCATCTTGAATTCATCTTCTATTTTCTATTTCAAGTCAAAAAACTTAGGGTTTCTCCATTAGAAGTCTTCAAGTTAGCATTCAAAAGCATTCAAGAGCTGATTCTACATGTATTGCTGTAGAATTTCAAGATCAATCATCATGACAAGGTAATCTATTCCATTATTGCATGATTCATTCTATTATTTTATCATTTTGGTTTAATTACCTAAACGGGGTTTGACTAAGGCAAACCCCCATGCCTTAACAATCAACAATTTCTCTTCTTGTGTTGTTTGTATGCAGATTTAGGATTATTGGAAGCTTAAGAATCATTGAAGATTTCATTTCCAAGTCATTTAGGCCATCTCTTCATCATTCAAGTCAAAATATTAACAAAAAGTCACCTTCAGGCCCGAATATGACAGTTTCAGAAGCAAACACCTGTAGAAGGTGGAATTGTAGATCTGAAGCTACATAATCAACCCCTAAATTGTCAGATCTCTGAAGGAGAACTGATTCACCAAGAATGGTGAATTAGTCCCATCTGTGGGCCTAAAAACTATTTTCATTAGAATCCAACTCTCTATAGACAAAATCCTGTTTTTAGAAGAATTCATCAGAACAGGGATTGATTCGCCATAGATGGCGAATGAGTCTTGTTTGTCTTGAGAAACATCATGAACAACATTTTAGAACTCATTTCCAGCCTTCTTCAACCCTCCAAGTACCTTCTGTTTAGTTTCATTCATTTTTGTTTCTATCTTCTTAAGTTTCTAGTTCATACTTGCATTACACACTATGTTTTCCAACATTTTGCATTAGACTAGTTTGCACCCTTTAGTTTGCATTTTCATTAAGCTCATAGCATTCACACACTTCACATTTACCTTTCATCCTCACATTAATCTTTGAAGGCTAACAAAGTGAATTTTGGCCTATATTCTCTTACCTTCTAGGTGAAATACCCTAGAAGGTAGATGAAGGATTTGGGAGCCAAAATCCTTCATTACAAAACCCAATGCACTGGAAAACATACAAAGATGTGTAACGAAGGTTATTGGAAACAAAAGGATACCCAACTTGAAAGAGATAAGAACAAATGAAAACACAGAGAAAAAAGAGACCCACAAAAGTAATATTAATAAGATGGGGGAGATTGTGAAATGGCAGGGCAATGTTAAAAGCATCAAAGTTAACAGACGTTGGATGGTACTAATTTTTCTTGTCCTCAATATTATTTTTCCTTTGCTGAGCTATATGCATACTATACTATTATCTTATTCTGATATGGTGTGGTTACTGGGTAGTGTAGATTTTGAATAGGAACAAAGGGTCATTAAAGGGCACCCCACACTTAGAGGAATATCTATTGAGTTGCTCGAGCAAGTTGAGCAGATGAAACTTTAGAAATTGTTCTTCTTCATCCTCGAGTTCAGGGTCATCTTCTACTTCTTCATTTCGGGTTCAAAGTATAATGGAATTGCAAGTGGCCAACAACTCAGTGACTCAAGTGACCCCAGATGCAACAAAGATATTTTGATTACTTCAGACTCTGAATGTAAGTGACATTTCTTTAATTTCTTCTTTACTAATTTTAGGGGTAGGAATGTTTAAAATGTTTTTTATGAAATACAGATCATCATTGGATTCTCATTCTCTTTCTTGTTCAGTATTACAAATATCCTACTCATAGCAATAAAATCTTGATAAAATAAATTAAAATAGTGTAACGTGCCGGGCAAGCCCCAAAGAACAAACATCAAAAGAGCGCAAATAATTTTTTTTTTAAAAGAGAAAGATAAATAATCATCACATCAATATTAAATGATCATATATAACAACAACATCAACTATGTCCTTTGGGGCCCCCACGAGAATTACGTTGCAAAAAGACAATAATAAACTTCATTCCAAAAGATATCAAAAGGAACCATAATGACATCATAAGATGAGTACATACATAAATTTTATCCCAAGATAACCCATAATACATTTCATAGCCAATTAAAATTACAAAGTAAATAATTACATTACATCATCTTTCAATGTTACATCATCCATAAAGTTACATCCAGAATCCCAAACATGTGGGATAAATACAATATACAAGTTATCAAAGATACAATGAGATCAACTGTAATAAATCTTCAACTGGATAAGATTGAAGCCACGAATGCTGATGGGGAACCCAACGGTGTGCGGAGCACGTTCCACCCGACCACCCCCGTGCTAAGAGGTGACAGAGAAGTAACTCCGACCAAGAGTGACAATACAAGGGTACAACCAAATAAAAAGTACCAACATAAATCCATCACACAATACACCAATTCAAAGAGCAACCAATAACATCAAATCACAATGTCCTAAGGATGCAAGATGATAACCATAATATAAATGAGATCATCCAATACATGATAAAGAAGTAATACTTATAAATCAATTTAACTCAATTCAAACAACAATATAAATCAATTCCCATACCCCACTTCCAGAGGAACACAATAAAACAACACATGGGCAACTAGGGGAGAGTGTCATCGCATAGTCCTACATGGGCTGTCTTGTGCTCTTCCTCCCAACTGGAGGCGCCGGTCCCATCTATGGCTGTCCTGTGCACTTCCTCCCAACTGGAGGCGCCGGTCCATAGGGTGACTCATGCGGAGCCGTAGACCTCTCGTGAGGACGAGGCCACGACCTTGCCAACCACGGCCTTCTCAGCCTTCCATTAGTCTGCAGAAGCACTAATGAAGACGAGGCATCCATTTTTAAAATCTTGCAATGATATTACTACCCAACCCAACCCTCCTAAGTTAATTATTAGGTTTTCACTTATTTACTAACTCACTCGTGGGTTATCCTGAGCTCTTCCCCTTAAACGGGGCGCCGGCCCCCACGAGGAGCCACTCTCCCTAGAGACCCATCAAAACAAGGGGGTTGTACCATGCCAAACAATAATCATCAAAGTATGACAACAAAGTAATACGCGAGGCACAAATCATCTCGCAAGTGAAAGTACCACAATAAAATCTCATAATTCGGCACACCCCATTAATAGAATATAACTCAACAGAATTTCAAAATAAAAAGATATAAATTCAACAAACCCAACTTCCTCTGGAAGACTAAAGAGTTACATAAAAAAAAGGGTTCCCACATCAAGGAAATAACAATGTCCCTAAACCCAATAAACCAACGAGATTAAATTTTGAAATTAAATACTTAAAAATGATAACCTATTTAATTCTAAGACAGATTACAAAATCATTTTCTTTCCTAAAATACAATTGTATTACAAACAAAATAAATAAATAATGCTGTTAAATCAGCAATTCCCTTTCAAAGTTGAGAATCCTATAAAACAGATTTATTTCTATTTCGCTACTATTTTCATGGAAACAATTTTTGCTTTATTATATTTTCTAAAACAAAACAAGAAACAAAATCTAACTATACAGATTTATTTTCTAGATAATAGCTGAATAAAATATAAATCAAAACAAAATGTCTATCAAGCAGATTAAACAGTATAGATATATTTTCTTCTGAATAACTATTGCTTTAACAGAAAAATATTATTTAAATAAAAAATGAAACAAAACAGAATATATGCATTTATGCCTTTGTTTAACTATCAGCTAACAAAATTTAATATATATATACATTTTATTTTTAAACAGAAACACAGAATAATTAAATTAACTAATACATATATATATATATATAAATATATACCAATATATATATATATATATATATTGATATATCTTTATAAATATAAATATCCGTTATAAAAGAAATCACCATAAAAATTTGTGGAGTAATTAAAAAGCTTAACAAATAAAATTCTTATGGGAATTTTATTCCCATCGAACACAGCCAACGCCTTTTCGCCGCCGGCCGTGGCAGTCTATGGACTGCTCACGGCAGTCCTACGGACTGCCGTGGACAGTCCGCAGGCTGTCCCACGGACCGGTGGCGGGGTGGTGGTGGGTACGACCAAGGCCGACCCCCACACACAGCCCAAGGTAATGAATATAAACAAAATTTGAGTATTGCGAAAACTTCGACGGATTTAAATTTTTTTATTTTTATTTTTTTTTCTCAAACAATTTCATAAGTTCGAATATATATATATACAGAGATAAGACTCTTTTTCAAAGGAAACAGGGAAAAAATATTACTGCATATTTACTGTGTCAAATTGGAAAAAAAAATAGAACAACTGTTTTAATAAAATGCAGACACAGACCATAATTTCACACCCAGAGATTTACTGGAACTAAAAATTGTCCCTACCCAAATGTATGTTTTAATATATATATATATATATATATATATATATATATATATATATATATATATATATCTTTTTAAAACAATTTGAGACAGCAAACTACTATTTGTTCCCAGATTACACAAAAACCCCTTTTAATCAACAATAAATCAGAAACCCCAAACAACGATTCAGAAACCTCAAAGAATTTCAATAAATAACAATTCCATATTTTCTGATTTAACATTTTTGAATTAACCATACCCCCAGAAGATTTTCTTTCTACAGTCATTTAATTTTCATCCCTAAAATAAATTACACACACACAGAAAGCAATTCATATTTAACAGAGAATAATGATTATCAAGAGTAGAACCTGGCGTCCTACGCTTGCAGCAAACTGTAGACGCCTTGCCCCCTCTTGCTGCACTATTCCTTTGCTGCAAATCTCCCAGCAACAGATCCAGAAAACTTCCTTCCTCTTCCCAATTTCTCCAAAAACAGAAAATACTAAAGACTGAAGAAAATGATTACCAAAAGAATTTTTTCCAGCATTCGAACCAAATTCCCTCAAACAAAGAGAAACTCACAATAAATTTCATGCCCAAAAGCCCTTTCAATTCCTCTTCCCGTGAATACTAGAAGTCATAATTCAAAAATCAAATACTATTTTACCCTAATTTCATTTTGATGTTTTCCCAAATAACAAATGCATTTAATTAGAACTAATTAAATTCTAAATTCATAACATAATCTCCAAATAACAAATGCATTTAATTAGAACTAAATAAGTTCTAAATTCATAACATAATCCTTTATTTAAACAATGTATAAATATGCCTCATTTCCACAATTCTTTATTAAACTCAAAAACAACCATTGAGAGATTCCAAATAAATGCAATGTTTCTATTATTTCTAATATTTATTCATTGCCATATTTAATTATTATTTTATGTTTTTATTTTACCAATTACTTAATTATTTAAATTACCACATAAGACCATTCACTATTTTAGACAAATCACATAATCATACAGAGACCAATGTAACCACACAAACGAATGAGACTACTATGCACAAAACAAAACTGTTGTCAACTTGGTACGGAGTTACTTTTCATGTCACCTCAAATAATTCAACTTCCTGCCGTTGGGTTGATTCAATGCTCGCCCAGACCTACCGAAATAGGTGGAATCGAGTCTTATTCCTGCAAAGCCTGCATCCACAAAGTGATATACAATATACATAAAATCAAAGCATTGTGAGGAGGATTCACAGCGTAGCAGGGCGCTCGCGAACGAGTGATGCTACCTGTCCCCTCACCAAAACATATCATCATAAAATTTTACACCACATCATAAATTACTATTCTATAGTCTATTGCATTCCAAATAACTCCATCAAATGATCATAATAGAATGTCATCACAATATCCATGGCATCATAAGAGCATAGTAATAGTCTAAGCTACCACACATAATAGCAACAGTATCAACCACAAATCACAATGTGCTAAACAGAAACCATAGTGAATGTCAAAAATCAAATAGTAGCATGAGGGGTATTACATCCTCCCCCCCTAAAATCCGGCTTACTCCTGGAAGCCAGTGAAAAGATAAGGATAAGAATCCCTGATACGAGAGGCATCCTCCCAAGTAGCTGAAGCCTCATCATTCGGGTCCCACTGAACCCGCACCTGATCAATCTCTCTGCCTCTGAGGGTAAGTCGCCGACGCTGAAGCACGGCCACGGGCTCGAGTGCCAGCTGCCCGTCCTCGACTTGAAGAGCATTCCAATCCAAAACATGAGTAACATCAGGAAAATATGGTCTAAGAACAGAAACATGAAATACATCATGGATC
>VDFB02178961.1:0-18271 GCA_007258455.2 Sequoia sempervirens
CACCATCCTGTCTCGCCCATGTGGGTCTGTTGTAATGCGCCGGCATAATAGTAGGAGTAGGGCATCCCCGCGGCTAGCTGTGGTCTGTCAATGGGAGGGCAGAATATGGCAATGTGCTCCCATGCCCAGTATCATCATATAAGGGTCCCACAGAGATACTCTCCTTCCCCGTGATACTCACATCGCGGTACCGTGATATAGCGTCCCTAGCAGGCAAGGACCCCACGCATAAACTATCCTGTCTCGTCTCATTCCGACTAGGACGTCACCCCAACCAATCGGAAATCCATGTCCTCGTCGATCAGGAACCAAAATGCCAGCAATCAGAGTCGCTAGGAAGGCATCGAAGGGCCCATAGTGCTCTGCTAGGAAATCCCAATGTATCTCGTAACCCTGAATGCCGAGCCTAGCACCCTGATCCTGATAGTACGCACGAAAGGTCTGCTCGCCGTGACGTGGATCATACACAATCCGCTCCCCTCGAATAGGAATCTGGAGAATACGGTAGACGTCCTCCAAGGTGATGGTGGCCTCACCTGTCGGCAGGTGGAAGGAACAGGTCTCCGAATGCCACCGCTCGCACAAGGCCGTCAACAAACCCCTGTTCGCCCGAATGGCGGGCATGAACGCAGCATAAAATAGACCCAAGCGCATCAATCGTCGCCGCTCTCGTGGGCCCAGCTGATCGGCAAACCGAAAGGTGGTCGGTCTGCTCTCTCTAGTATAAATAGGGGCAAGCTGCCTCTGCAAAAAGATGAACAATGCATTAGCACCTTTTTGGACAACTGTAATCATCATGGACAACAACTAAGGGCATGAAAGCATCAAAGCAAGTTTAATTAAGGAAACAGGCAATTGCGGTGCAACAAAGCAATTGCGTCGCAAAAAAACAAATGCGTCGTTCGCCATATCAAATGCGACAGGATAAGGCGACTGTGTCGCTAGATGACGTTTGCGTCACGAAATTATGCGGTTGCGTTGCAACATTGTGAATGCGGCACGGCATTGCAATTGTGACATTCAAATAAGCGCTTGCATCGCGAAATAACGATTGCGGCACTTTAGCGGTCAAATGCGACTTTGTCAGTCACTTGCGTCGCACGAATTGTCAAATGCGGTGCAAACCGCCGGTGTGGCTCGTTTTTCCTTTGCACTTGCGCCGCGACGCATCAAATGCGTCAAATGCGAAAGCAATTGCGGCTTACGCGAACGCATATGTGTCACGGCGCATTCGTTGACTACCCTAGAAAGCATTAAAAAACACGTAAAACGGTAAATTGACAAAGTAAGTTTAGGGTACATACTGCCGGCTCTGAGCCCTCTGGCCGTCAGAAGGTCCTCACGATCTCCCCGCAGTGCTCTGACACTGGAATAACCATCCTCGCTGCTGCGCCTTTCGCTCTGAGCTCTCAGGTTCACGAAGTGAATAGTGAAAATGAATTGACTTTTACCCCTTTGTCAACCTATTTATAAGGTCAAAATGACATTTTTTCAAACATGGTCAATATTGGAGGCTCATTTGAACACCTTTGACTTCCTCGTAAGTTGCTTTAAACATGTCAGAATCTGAAACCGACCGCGCCGTTGTTTTTCTAGGTATCAAATTGATTTATCGGGACCCTTTGCAAATTTTTCTGGCGCCGACCCAAAATTTGAAAATTTCCCGAGGGGGCAAGGATACTCTGTACCTTCGCTGGGGCATATTCTTGACTTATTTTTCTTTGTCACAATGCGACAAGCGACATTATGACAAAGAGGGGCAAAATGTAGACACCTAAAAATGACCTAGGCCTGCAAGCTTCATTTTACCACTTTCGTCCTAGTATAATTAAGTCATTTAATTATGTCATTGGTCCACATTCGACTATTGATTAAATAATTCATAATTATTTAATTAATTCATGTCATTTGTTTCTCCTTGATTATTAAATAAATAAATATTATTTATTTATCTAATACGTCACTAATTATCTAAATCTTCCTTTAATTAAATAAATCCCTTAATTTATTTAATTCCCCTTTGTCATTTATTTCTTCTTGATTATTAAATAAATAAATTTTATTTAATTACGTCACTAATTAGGTCCCCTTTCTTTTCCAAAAAATTAAATAAATTCTAATTCTATTTAATTTTTGTCCACTTTTCCACTATAATTAAACACTATTTTAATTATTTAATTATTCATTAACTTTTTTCTCTACATTAAAATTAAATAAATTTGATTTATTTAATTTAGTCAATTTTCTTTGAATTTTGGAATTAAATCATTATTTAATTCAAAAAATGATTCCTTTTGTCACATTTCTCCATACCAATACATCTTTATTATTTAATTATTTATCGGCCACCGGAGTACTAAATTTTATTATTTAATTTCTCCAAACTTTGTCCCGCGGCTAATCTTATCCTCCCTGATCAAATCTTTATTCCTTGACATCTCATTCAATTTCATCTCTTGATTGAATTATCTCATAATTCAATCTCAACCCTTCATTTCTTGTCATTGCCCTAATTTTGACCTAACCCTATTCCATACTACAACATTCAATCTTGGACATTGATTCTGTAGTGTCATCATCTCTCACCGCCACACGCTCAAAATTGCGCTTTTATAAAATGGCAATTTTCTTCTTATTTGTCTCTCTCATGCTCATTCTGTCAACTTAGGTTATTATTATTGTCATTTGCAGTCATTGTCATTTTACTCTATTGTGAGGTCATTTCTTTTATATAAATCCTTCAACCTTTGCATAGGGCTTTGACATTAGTCTAGGTGCTCATTGGAAATCTGAGGGCCTCATTCGATTTGCTGCAAACTAGAAGGTGTAACAAAGGTGAAGCATGGAAGATGAAGATTTATGGTAACATTGTTCATTTTATTTTCATATTGATTTCCTTTGTGCTTTGTTACTTCAATGGATTTTAATGTTATTGTGCTAATCCTTTAACAAATCTGATTTTCCCTTGATTACAAAATGTATGAATTTGGATTAGAAAAGATTAGGTTGGAAGGATGATAGATTAGATGGTTAGACATGGTGGAGGACTTATTGGGAGAAATATTGGTATTTATTTTGGATGAGGATGGAAATTAGGATGATGGATTAGAAATGAACTTGGGGATTGGAAGAATATGATCTAAGGACGAAGGTAGAGGATGGGATTAGATTTGGGGATCTAATCCAAGACCTTAAAATTATTTTATTTGATTAAAGAGGATTATCTATTCTTAAGTCAGTCAGTTGTTTGAGAAAATGCCTCGAAGAAATGTAGCCTCATGGTCATGGAATGGCATTCCATCACCATGAGACCACATTTCTTCGAGGCATTTTTTCAAACAACTCACTACCTTGTCTATGCTATCACTTAGTATTATGCTTTGATATATTTTTTCCAAGCATCCATAGCTTGTTGGAAAGCACCTATTTTAGGATTTTAGCCATAGTAGTAAGCAGCTTAACCATTTGGATAAAAATTCCTTTGGTAGACATGTATGGAATGTAGAGATAGACAAGGCAGTTGAGCTATTTGAAAAAAATGCCTCAGGGAATTTGGGGTCTCATGGTGATGGAAATCACCATGAGACCACATTTCTTCGAGGAAAATTTTCAAACAAACTCATTGCCTTGTCTATGCTATTGCTTACTATTATGCTAAATGATATATTTTTTCCAAGCATCCATAGATAGACAAGGCAATGAATTGTTTGAAAAAATGCCTCAATAAAATGTGGTCTCATGGAACCCATGACAAGCAAATGCAATTGGCAGCTGCTCCTAGTTATTAGTTATGCTATGTGAAGTAATTGCATCACTGCTTATGTTGACTTTCTAAAAAACTATATTGTAATTGAAATTTTGTCATCTATCAGCATCTAGTTATTAGTTATGCAATGTGAAGTAATGCTTTGAGTTTGAAAGATGTGCAATG
This sequence comes from Sequoia sempervirens, assembly GCA_007258455.2. Taxonomy (NCBI): domain Eukaryota; kingdom Viridiplantae; phylum Streptophyta; class Pinopsida; order Cupressales; family Cupressaceae; genus Sequoia; species Sequoia sempervirens. The sequence goes on from VDFB02178961.1 coordinate 3,932, forward strand.
CAATGTAATCAACGATATGAATATAAACTACACAAAACCTATTAAGTACAATTCATTGTTAAACTCTTTATTCTATTACTTGGAGTGAAGGTTTGAACTCCACTACCACTAGGAGGTGTTGCCATGAAACCTCCAATATTAACCTATTCAACGTCCACAATTAGATATTAGAATACCATTCATATAATAATGTTATTCATGTGTAATTTATTTATAGTTGTTTACTAGTTACATACCTTGGCAGTAGATGCAGTGGAGTAATAAACAAGTGGAGAGCCGGTGAAAATAGTATGAACACTATGACCCTGAAATTTTATTACAATCATTAAACTAAATTAGTTAATCTTGCATTTCAAAAATGAAATTTAATAAATTAAATTCAATGAACATGCTAACATTTACCTGAGTATCGAGGTCGAAATCCTCATTCAAGATGACATCTACCATCGCCAACTGGTCAGCTGCAGATGTATCTTGCGCACCAGCCTCCTGACTATTTGTGGGGTCATATGTGCAAGCCAACCCACAAACCTGACAAGTATGGGGTGGAACCCTACCCCTCGAACTCTCCCCTGGCTGATGTTGTACTGCAAGACTCTCACGTTGTATGATTCTCTAGATTAGAGAACTAATAGACTGTAGAGTGTCCACCTCAACACTCTCCTTCACGACAGAAGGGATAGCAACGTGCTCATAAGCCATTCTAGCAAGTGCTCGTCTCACTTGCTGCTGAGGAGCAAGACGTGCACCTAGTCTATCTTGTGTTGATCCACCACCTCTCCCCTAAAAGTCTCGCATATCAAAACAGTTGGGGATTTTTTTGAGGACAAACTTGCAGTAGAGTTTCCTTAAGAAATATTGAGGGACCTCATTATTGTTGCATGGAGGATGGTCAAAAACCATCCACCACCTCTTCCAAAAAGTGTCCTTTATCCCTTCGTGGTTGCACCAATGGATAGGAAACCTCTTGCTTGTAAGGTCAAAATTTTGATTTGTATGTGGGTTAGTGAATAGTGAACATAAGTCATATTTTGTATTTTTTTCATTTTTTACTTGTTTGTATGATAGTTTATCTGCATAAAAATCTCTGCACTCCCACATCTTATCCGCCCAACCACTTAATTGCTTGCTAATTGCATCTACATGTGTTAACATAGCTTGAAGTGAATTTGCAAGCGTGGTTCTTTCTGAGGTTGAACTTACAGGATTGTTTAACCTCGCAATTAACTCCTTAATTTGTTTTTGTTGTTTTCAATTTCCCCCATTAAATTTTGTTGAGTTCCAAAAGGATGTTGAGGAATTGTTAGAGGCATTTTTTGTTGTAGTTGTTCATTAGGATTTTTTTGGTGTGCTTGTTCATGAGGAGAATCAAGTGGATTTTCAACTCCTAATAATTAAAGAAATTAACATCAAAAACATATTAAATCTACCTATTTAACAAAAATTCACAAAAAAAAAGCAATGAAAGCTTACTCCTTGGAGCTTCCTGTTGATGTGGTGGCATTCTAACGAAGAAATAGCAATGATTCAGTGAAGAAAATTGACAAATTTGAGGTCTCCACAATGCAAGCGCACCTTGGAAGGGTTTGCAAGCTACAAATGAAAAAATATGACAATATAAAATGATTTGGATTTGCTTGTTTTTCTTATAAAAACTCATAATGTGCTTGCATTATAATACGAGTGCGTTATAGGCTTAGTGTGACCGAGCCTTAAGCTTGGTCACACCAAGCCATAACACGGGAGCATTATGGCTTTTCAATTTTTTTAAAAAAAATTGGCCACTTTTTGGCCCCCCAACGTTTTGCACCTGTCCCTTTGTGTTGTTGTTTCTTGTCTTGCGGATTTGGGAACATTCTTATATTTTTTGTATTTATCTTCCCTCGTATTTTCTAGTGTTGAGTTTCTCCACAATTTTAGTTCTTATGTTGATTCAATGGTAGTGCATCCTAATGTGTAGGATAAAAGTATTCTTCAATTTTAGGTGGTTGGAGTAGTGGTGTTGGATAATCTGATGATGTGGAATATTCTAGAATTTTTTGGAGTGTTGCTATGTGGTCCACATGGTGTTTCTAGACTTGGAGAGGCATGTATGTGGTCGCTTGTTAGTTTTAGTGTAGGTTCGGCCAACTTGGGTGCTATCACTAATTGCAGAGGCTTATTTATTGTTTTTGGCAGCTTGGTAATGTATGTTGGTGTAGATTTGGGTCCTAGTTAACCCTTGGCATGGTTTTCCTTCACTTCTTTCCACCATAGAAGTGTTTGGTGTCAACCTATTTTGGTGATGCACGTTTGAGGTGCATATGTTTCATTGAGGCCGACCTAATTGAGATTGTTTAGGTCGTGGATGGTATAAATTCAAGATGTAGTTTGTGTTGAGGTGTGTGGAAAGTGTGAATAAAGTGAATGTGATCAAGTGTGGTGATCTAAGTGCGAGCTTAAATGCCTATGACTCTAGATGTAGTGAGCAGAAGATGTCTACATTTTCAGTGTGCTTGAAGTTGCTAGAGGCAGTGAGCCAAAGGTTGTAGATGGCATAAAGTTGCAGTAGTGGATTTTCCTATTTCTCTAAGATAGTGAATCTCCTTGCAACAATTTCTTCTATTCTTCTTTCTTCTTGGCAGTGAGCCACTCATTAATGAGCCTTTCTTATTTTTTTGGGCAGTGAGCCTAATTATATTCAATGTTGTTATTCATATATATGTGAGCTAATCTTCACCATGGTTTTTCCTGACTTAGGGTTTTCCATGTAAATATAGTGTTCTCTTGTGTATGGTTGTGTTTGCATTGTTATTTCACATGTTTACATTCTGTTAATGCTTAATGATGGTTTAAAGTTTTATAAGGGTTTGAAAGTTAATGAGGGATTGAATGTTTTAATGTACAACTAATTCACCCCCCTCTTAGTTGTCTTGTGCATCTAACATAATCTTCATTTGTTCTTTAATCAGAGCTCTCTTCACACATGCACTTGCTCCATCATGCTCACCTTTTCCATGCCCAGCTTCAAAAAATTCCAAATATGAGGTACACCCCTTTGTACATGCATCCTACTCAACTAATAAAACATACGAGCATTCTTGAATTTCCTTGTATAGTTATTTGACCAAATGAGATGTCGACCCATTGCAATATCTTTTTTCCTGTGAGAACTCAAAAATATTTTCAAAACAATGTTACACAAACTCTAACGAATGAGATCTATCATCACTCATGTAAACATGGTACTCCTTGATTATCTTCTTGTCCTCTTCTGTATTATTAGCGACATGTGTATATGTTGTGGACAAAAAAAACAATTTGAATAGAATTGTAATATTGAGATTGTACCTCATGTTGTGGTTGCAATATGTAATTTTTAGAAAAAATCGACCATGGATGTAATAGTTCCAAATTGGAAAGAGTCCTTACACATCATGAATTGTTGATCCAACCACTGGGACCTATGGCTATGCCTTGCATACTTGTAGAAAAGATTTTTCTTAAAATCAAAAATAAAATCAGCAATACTTACGTATCTTGTAACCAAATTGCATCTAGAACCTTCACCTCTTGATGAAGGGTACTCCCCTTATAATCTAAAACTCACAAAAACAATAGATAATGGCACAAACAAAATGCAAGAAGGAAGCAAATATTTTCTATTATCACTGAAATGAAAAATGAAATTACAACATTATATTTTCTATTGCATAGGCTTTCTAATTACATAAATCTGCAAATTGGATCCACCATCTACGCTTCTCTCGCCCCCTCCCTGTATCCCCCTTTCACATCCTTTATTTGGAAGGTGTAACCGCCCTAGAATCTTCTAGAAAGTGTAACTTCCTCAAGAAGATATTTTGAAATTTTATTAATTTTGGTAGTACTTAGCGGGGTCATAAATTTTGATCTAACTGTTGGATTTTCCATTATAATACCTTTTTGGAAAGGTCTCGAGATATGTTGTGCCAATAAGTAAGGCCTAAAGGCTGGACACTTTTGTTTTCCACCAATTTTCAGGCCCATCTAGAGCTTCTAAGTGCCTCAAAATTGACTTTGAAGATTTTAATAGGATTTTTGTAAATTGAAATTTTAATCTCTCAAATGACAAATGGTATTGAAGTGATTTCTTTTCCATTGGCTTCCATTTACCATTTTGGAGGTCTATGTAATATTTCGTCTCCAACCGTGCATAAATGAAAACTTACTAAAAATAGTAACCCTGCCAAATTTAGCCCTTATTGAAAAGAAACAACATTTTTTTGGGTGATGCAAGATTGCTCTTACACCCTGGATGCTCCTGCATCACCTCCACTCTTCAAATTGTATTTCACTGCCTAAAATCTTTTTTTTCTCAACAATTTTGTTAGCAAAATCATGTTTGTTGCCCTCATGAAAACATGCTACAAACTTTGATAAACCACCACATTGCAAACACTTCTCATTTAAATAATCATTTCTATTTAAAAAAGCAACCATCACCTCTAACACATAAAAATGAATCTAATAAGTCCCTAGATGACTTCGAAAGTTGCATTATATGACACTCCTGCAACATTTCATTAGTATGCATAGTAGAACAAATATACCATAATAGTTCATGATACATTGAAAACTCTATGTGGTATTTACAACATGTATTGCAAATACTAAGAGGTACACAATAAAATGGCTTACGAGATTCAAAATACCTTTGTGAGATTTGTAAATTTGGATGTGTTTCACAAAATTGTTTGTACAATATTGTTTGGCTACATTTCAAGAAATGTTTAGGATGTGGTGTGTGATCTCAATTACCAATTATTAACTTTAAAACATCTTTTCCATTTGGTGATACTCTAGATTGAGAGTGCCAAAATTGTTGAATTTCATTATTTATGTTATCCGTTAGCTTCTTATCAACAAATGGAAGCCTCCCACTAAAAGCCCATGTATCATTTTGAAGAGGAATATCAAGGCATCCTCTTCTTGAGAGTGCTTTAGACAATGTTTTACAATTTAGGTTTAAATCAACACAAGTTTGTCTCATTAAATGAGCCTTAATCAAATGATGGCTTACTAATGAGGTTGTGATTACTCTATGAGAAGCTCTCTTATCATTTTCCTTACTAGTCTTTCCAATAAAATTTAGAGGATTAAAAATATTTTTTAACAATAATGTTATTTTTTTTACTTTTTGGTCACACGGATCTTCAATTTCTTTAATAATGATCTCATTTTGTTAGAATTTAGCAATTGTACAAAAATTTAACATTTTTCGGTTAATGTCTTATTGGAGTATTGATTGAACATTTGGGTAGTCCACAATTGAACCGTTCGTGATGATCTTTTTCCATCAAGTTTATATATTATGTTCTCATTTGTTTCAAGTAACCATTTTGGGGTTCTTGAATGTCTTGGATTTGAAATTTGAATTTCTTCCTCACAAAGGTCTTGTGTTCTCATGTAATTTGGTGATACATAAGGTTCAAATGTTTCATTTTCAATGTTATCAATGTTTTCATTTTCAATGTTTTCAATTTTTGTTTTCAATATTTTCAACATTATCAATGTTTTCATTTTCAATGTTTTCAATATCAATTTCAACATTTTCATTTACATTTTCAATATCAATTTCAATATTTTCATTTGCAATTTCAATATGATGTTCAACATTTTCAAATTCTACTTCATCTTCACTTGAAATAACATTTACGGGTGGAGAAGAATCCTTGCCTTGAGTATTTGACATACCTTGTCTTCTCTTCTTATGACTTTCTCTATCTTTTTCTCTATATGCTTCAATTTGCTCTGCTATGAGTTTCCTCTTACCTTTTCCCTTACAACAACTACTACTCCCCATTAAACAAACAAAAAGAGCACAAAAAATGATTGTTAAGTTGAAAATTGTGTAAAACAATGTACCAAAAGCTTTTTTTGTCTATATCAAACAAGATTCACGGGATTACATACGACATAATGCATGTGGGGACCGTTGGAACAATCAAAACGATCCCCTTTTTGTTTTTATATAATCCCCAAAACAGATATCCATTTAAAACAAATATCTGTTCAAAATGAATATACATTATGAATTACATGCATAGGGTGTGGGAGGTTAATTTTTATATGGAAGGAAATGGATATCCGTTTATAACGGATATTCATTATAAACAAATATTTGTTTCCTTTAGCTTTAAAAAAAGAAAATTTGGTGTTCTCCTATGCATGTGTGTTCTTTGCTTTATATTTATTTATTGTTGATCTGATTAGAAGTAGAATTGTTATATCTTTCATTGCTAAGGATTGTTGAATTCAAACTGTTATATCCTTCTCTATTACTATTTTGTTTAAAGGTTTTGATTTGATAAAGAAGGTTGTATTGTGCTGAAAGATTTAAGTTCCAAAAGGGATTAAGTTTTTGATAAGACTAATCACCCCCCTCTTAGTCTTGAGGTATGCTCAACAAAGATAATATAATACAAATCTTAAGGGGTTATAAAACATGCATACTAGTCTTTGCATATTTGTCACATCTGCTTATAGAGGTGTTATATCCTTGGTCTAAGGTAAACTAGCATATTGGTACTTAGTGACAACCTTATAGGAGTTTCATGTGTTTTAGGATATTGTTTGCCTTGAGTTTTATTATATCATTTATTATCCTTATTCTTCTAAAAAAACTCACCTTAGAGAATATCCTCCTTGGTCTTGCAAAGCCTAAATAAAAAGGAGATATCCATCCTTATCTATTGGTCCTTTCATACTATAATTTGATTATAATACATTATTTCACCTTTAATGATACACCCCTAGCCTTATGTGTTAGTGCAAGTATATAGGATATGTGGAGATACATGTTTGAGCACAAAAAATTTACACATTGATTAGTTCTAATTTCTAATTAATTTATATTATTATAATATTATTCTATAGGAGGTGTAGAAGTCTTGAGTGATTTATAAGAGATTTGGTTTTAAGGAAGGTATCTAATAATAGATAGGATGTTCCCAATGATATTAGAGTTACACAAGAAATGATAATTGTTTAAGCCCTTTGGAGTGGATGACCTTCAAGTTCTTGTAGAGGAAATTAGATGCATGGGTATTGTATATTATATTGGTATGTGAAGATATATCATTGGATTTATAAAATACTTGTTATGTGTAGTAAAATTTAACCTTAAGAGTAGAGGTTTATATGTTGGCATGTTATATTTTCTTAATGAAAATTGATTATTAATGTGAAATTAATCTTGGAGATTTAATGATTAATATTATCTAGGTTTGATGAAGGGATGTGTGTTATTGATTGGTTTGCATGGATTTTGATTCATTTATTTTTAATTATAGTCCTCTGTAAGAACAAGAATTCATGTAGTGAGGTTAGACCCTTAAGGTTCATTAGAATGATGTATGGTAATTCTATATTTGACACAAGGTTGTCAAGTAAACTAGTGGCTTTTAAGGTTGAATGAATATCCATAGCTATGTTATCAAGTCAAAGCACGATGCTGAACAATATTGCATGTGAATTACGTAGTAATGTATAAATTATATCAACCCAAGACTATTTGACCATGGTGTAAAAAAAATCAAGTTGTAAAAAATTTATCAATTGAAGATTCTTATGTGTAGCTTTATTTGTGCTTAGTTTGTGTACAATAGCTAATACGTTATATGTTTTAAAACAATTTAACTATAGATTTTACACCCTTAGAATGACACAAGTATGTGTAGAGTGTATAATCTAGGAAGCACAAGATAAATGAGCACATAATGGGTTTGAACAAGCACAAAGTTGGTATTCAATGGAAACATTTCCCTAGTAAGGAGGAAAAGGATGGAATCATGTAAAATGTCAAAGTGTCACTCTCTCACACTTACACATAATTACTCCAAAATTAGATATAATTTGTTAGGAATGTGGTAAGTAGTTATGTAGGAATTTTCCTAGTGTCAAATCCCCACTCACCCACTCAAACACTTTTAGAGTTTTGTAACTGTTTTTCCTAAGCTAAATATTCTTTAAGTTATCATAGGAAGTCTCATATGGAAAGTTGAAACCATTATAATATTGTATTCTTTTTAAAAGATTGTTAGATCATTAGCAAGGTGGTAAGTTGTTCTTTAGATCTCTATAACTATATATTGACTATAGATAAAGAGTGTAATCATCTCATGTGTCCATGTGTGTTAGTTACTTTAGTTGTTCTATCTCAAAAGATTGTATTATCATTCTTCAATTGATACGCTAAAACCAAAATCTTTTGATAGTCATTGATTTTATTTTATTGAAGACTAATGGTGATTTCATGTGCCCTTTGAGAGTTTGGAAGATTTTAATGAAGTGATAATGGATTTTTAATACCAAACATATATTAGTCATTGATTTTGTAAAAAGAGTGATGTGAGATGTTTTGATGTTCCAAGTAAAGGCGATAGTATATTTATGTTAGGTAAAATGGAAGTGCAATGAATTAAAATGATAACATATGTTTATAAAGAAAAAAATTGATCTATTTTAATATTTTTTTTATTAATGATCTCTACAATAATATTTTATGTATATATGGACATATTTATATCATATCACAAAATATCTTGGAGTACTAGTTTGAATCACATTTAAATCAAACCATATAAGATGTCAAGATAGATAGTAGATATCTTATAAGTAAAATAGATAATAGAACAAATAAACATATTCACCTTTATCAAAACATACAGAAAAGCCTAACTTATCTTAAATATCCCTCTAATATCTGTATTCCTCTTCTTTGCAACCCAATTGAATCCAAGTTTTTGCTTACTTTGTTTTTGTTAACACTATCTCTTCTTTGGTATTAAATTATCAACTACAAATTCTTATGAAAAATGCTTAGGGAAATATATTTAGGAGATATTTAAGTAAAATGTTTATTGAAAGAGTTGACCCTTCTATTTTATTTTCCTCTCCATGTCACTTGTAACCCACACATCCTCAAACCAAAGGATCATGACATGGAATGGGATAAAACAAATCATATTCTTAAACCAAGAATTTTTTCCTTTGCTTTTAACTTTTGTTAGCCAAATATTTAATGTCATCAGTTATTTATAATTCATACACACTCATAATCAATGTGCACCATATTCAAGTTCCACAATGATCAATGTTCACGTAATCCTAATTAGATTCATACATGCATATATTCAAATCCTTTAAAATTGAATACAATAATGAACCAAATAATTATTTTAATGTTAACTCAAGAAAATAATCAAAGTCATTTAAATATCTTAATTACACTTCAAGTTCACAATCCATGATCTAAAATAAATATATATTCTACTCATGAGATTAAGGTCTTATAAAAATAATTCATATTATAGTTCTAAACTTAATTAATTCTTAGGTCGATTGCTCAAAAGTATGAGTCGAGGTTGTTGCATGGAGGTATAGTTTAGACTTGGTAAGACTTAAAAGATATAGTTTAGTATGAAAGGAGCTAAACTAGACTAATCTATTTTAAAATATTTTTTTTTTGTCACTAAACTAGGATCATATGCCATGAATTTAGGAGTGGATAGGTTTAGGAAGCAACATGCAACTTTTGATTTCTATAATAAGAAGAAAAAGTTCCCAAATGATCAAAAGAAACAAGCACTAATATATGGAATAAAAAAACCAATTATTATTAGAATAATAGCAATAATGCAAGCTGAGAAAACAACTATAAATCATTATAAACTTTTCCTACTTAAATTAGAAGAGGGAAGTTGAGATTTCATTTTTATAGAGGACCATCTAATTTGGTAGGATTTTTTTGGATGTATTTCCTTAAGAATTGTCATGCTATATCTCCTAAGTGATGATTCATTTTTTCAATTGAATTAATTCCTAGAGATGATCCCATTTCCAAGGCTCTCTAATGCATGAACATTGCTTACTTATAAGAATTGAAGATGAATTTCTAAGATTTAAATATAAAGTTACAAGACCTAATAGAGAAGGGGACTGATTTAACCAAGTATGTCACATTAGGGAGTGTCGATTCTTTTCAGCGAGAAGAGTGAAAAAACCTTGAGTATATTTATACATTACTAAATACGAACAAGGTAGCCATTAGGAATAGGTACCCTCTCCCTAGGATGTTGATCTATTGGATCAAATGAAAGGTGATACAATCTTCTTCAAAATAGACTTGAGATTAGGATACCATCATCTTAGAATCCAAGACAAGGATATTTTGAAGACAATAATTGGTAGTAGATATGGACACTAAAATTTCTTAATGGTGACATTTAGTTTAATGAATGCATCTTCAACTTTCATGAGTCTTATAAATCATGTTTAACATGAATTCTTAGATTAATTCGTTCTATTATTATATGACATCTTCATATCTTATAGAGATCAAAATGAAGAAAATTTGAGGATAGTGTTACAAAGGTTGAGAGATCACTACTTGTATGGAAAGTTGATGATGTGTTCTTTCTTTCATCACAAGAAACATTACTTAGTACATACCATATCTACCAAAGTAATAGTAGTGATTATTTTCTAAATTTAACCAATCATTAATTGTCATGCCTTTAGAAATGTGTTAGAAGTAATGAGATTTATGGGTTTAGAGAGTTACTATTGTCAATTTGTAGAATTTTATTCTAAAATAGTTGACGACATAACCTCTACTCAACATTTTTTAATGGAAAAAGAAGTTTCAAAATTCTTTCTAACAATTGAAATGAGATCTTACTTCCACACCAAACTTCCAAGTACTTGATCTATACAAATAATTTATAATATGGACAACTGCTTCACTTGAAGAATACGAGTCTTCATAAAAGATGGATGTGTAATTACATTTGAGTCTAGGAGGTTGACGGATCATGACCTTAAGTATCTTATTCATGACCCATAACTTGTAACAATTTAGTGCATGCTTAAAAAGCAAGGACACGTTATCCCATGGGTTTATCATTCAAGGCAAATACTAATAAAAAAATACTTCAATATATTTTTACACAACTAGACTTGAATAAGTACAAAATAAGATGGATAGAATTCTTGAGTGATTATGAAACAAACATATCAAGGGGAAAGAAATTTAGGTTGCAACTACCTCAAGCTATAGGGATAATATTGCTATAATCATCCAAGATTTATTCTTCATGATATTATTAGGAAAATCTAAGAAAATGGACCAATTTTATCGATAAATGAAGGGGACAAACTAAGAGGAAGAATTCTCGAAGAAATCCATAGTAACCCATATCGAGCACATCTTAGTGTAGTAAAGATGTATGCTAACTTAAAACTTTATACTTTTGATCAAGGATGAAGAAATATGCAATTGTATTTGTTGTTAAATGCTTTAAGTGCAAACAGATCAAGAAAAAAACATTATTATCTAACAAAACTTTGTATCATGTTAATTTTTAATTTCATTATACCCATTAATTTGAAATATTATCTTTATATATTTGATAAAGGTTGACAACACTATGAATTTTCTATCATTATTTGATTATAATAATTAAGATGTCATTTTAAAATTAATTTGATATTGTAATATATACATGATAATAATAGGTCATTTTAACTAGTTTGATTTTATAATGCATGTAATAATGAAAAGGAAGACTTCACTATTTTCCAAAATTCTTCCACTTTGATGTTCTTCTAATCTGAACTCGTTATGTTTTTTAAAGTAAAGTTGGGGGATTTGGTTTTGAAATAATTAACCGATAGGATTTTACAATGGACTTGCCAGTCCAAAAAGTCCCAACATACTTATCTCACATCATGAAAACAAGGTTTATTCATTGTTAAACCATATTTAGGTCCCCTAAAAATTATTTACATTGCTAGAAATGAGATGGATTGAATAGTTAGTCAATAGCCTGGCTAGTTAAACATTCCTCACCTCACACCTGAAAACAAATCTTGACTCACATTTAATATTAAAATATCTTAATCAAACTAGATTTTTGTTGCATGTATGAAATCTTATATATCCCTAAAACTTCAATATTTTTAGATCTTTTTTTTTCTTGTGAATAGATTGAATCAACAACTCTAGGGAAATTGGTTTTCCTTCGTCTCATTTAAAAAATATATGTGGTAGGGCTTCGTAAATTTTTCTTGCAAACTCTGCCCATTTTTCTCATTGGAATCACTGACAACATGACATAATTTGTGCAAAATCTTGAGCTAAGTCACTTTCCATGGTCTCAATGAATTTTATTTTTTTGGAATATGTACATGTCGTTATCATTTTTTGTTGTTTTTGATTTCATTCTAAAATAGTTAACCTAATTAGCAACAAGCTCAACAATGGAAATAGATGAGCCTCCTTTATTTATTTACAAGACTCTTTCACCTATGTTGGGTCAGGATGATCTCTCCTACAACTCTCTTTCTAAAGAATTTTTGCTTGATGAAGCCTCGATATGTAAATCTCATTTACATTTGTTGTGAACAAATTGAAGCAATTGCTCTAAGGAGACTAGTTTTGGTTCTCAATTTTTAAAGATTTTTGCTTTGGTTGGTTTTCATAATATTCTTCCTCCAAAATTTTCCCATTTTTCTTATTGACACGGTTGGAAATATGAAACAATTCATGCAGAATCCCAAAGTAAGTCACTTGCCATGGTGTCAATGATTTTGTATTTTGTGAATCTATACCTGAACATATCATTTTTTGTGTTTTATTTCATTCTAAAATAATTTTGTCTATATCCTTCATCTGGTTATCACTCACCAAGTTTGCAAGGTCTTGTTTTTATGTAGGATTATAAGGTAAAGTATCATTTCCTCCAAGGTAGATTCAATAATCATTGTAGATGGGTGGGTTTTCTTTTGGTATTTTTCTTATCTCTTCCTTTTGGGTTTGATTCTCATGCACAAACTCACATAATTCATTTTTTAGCAAGTTCATGTATTTCATTCCATTTGAAACATCCAATGGGTGTCTTCTCTAAATTTTTGAGCAATTTCATCTTGTACAACTATATTACTTACACTACTCTTCATTTTACTTTCCTACTTTATATTATAGTCAATTAGGGGTTCAATACTTGTAAGTAATTGCATGCACCCATGGTGTTACAACTTTTTTTCTTTATTTTTACTCTACAACATTGAATAGCAGGTGGGTGGTCTAGAGACCATCACCAATTCCTTAAACAAACACTAATAATTCTCACACACTCGTGCTAAAGGTACCTAGCCTAGTAGTAAAACATGGATTTGTAGAGCCAAAGTTTTGATGGTGGAGAAGGAAATAACAAATGTTTCACATGTTGAAAGGTTAAGTAAACTATCTACATTTTGTTTGAATCATTAGTAGTGTTATTCGTTTGTGATATGATTCTAATTTGCATGGTTTGCAATCAAGGAATTTATAGTTTGAGGGTATCAAACAAGTGGGTATTTGTGTAGATGATCATATGATTCAGAATCTATGATCTATATGTGATTAATTTTTCTACTCCATGGATTCTTCAAATGCTAGTAATAGTTGCTAAATGAGTTTGTTTATTGTAAAGAGGTCATGCAAGGATGGGTCATATAGCTTCCATTTCTTTGCTTATTTGTTTTTGTATAGGTTAAGTTAATTAGTTAATAGGAGTTTTAGCCAATGTTCTCTATTATGTTTGTGTGTTTTTATGTCTTGCTCAATGGGTACTCAAAATTTTTGAACTATGTTAAGGTGTATATCATTAGTTTTTGCCTTATTAGCTAGTTCTTCTATGTGTGCTTTTTGATATTTTTTCGTGGGTGCTAAAATCATTCAAGATTGCTTCATACTATTTGTGAGGAGGGACTCTGAGGGAAAGGTATTGTGCAAAGGCCTAGGTGTGCATGGTGTATGTGTAAAATTATAGTAATGTTATTGACACAACCTGAGCATTTTAATGATTAAAGGTAGTTGAGGAATTAATGCTTGACTTCCTTGCAACTCACACGTTTCAATGTAATGGCATAAGGGAAAAAATAGTGATTGCTAGCAATGTATGTAATTTTATCAACCAATTTTTACATAAATTTATTTACAATGATGAGAGGTTTTTAGAGCTCCACTATTGCAAGCTCCACACAATTTTGTACCATAAACATGTGCAAATGTGCTTCTCAAGCAATATACATCTCTTTATATTTATCAACCAATTTTAATACAAATTTATTTTCAATGAATACACTACCATTCAAATCATGGTACATATCATTAAAGTTTCATTCCGCCTTCTCAATCACATGAGCCCTATTTAAGTGGTCAATAGGTTCTTTTTACCATAACATGAAATCTTTGTTTTAGCTATCGATTCAAGTTTTGCACAAGATTTTATATTATTTAGTTGGTTTCTAATGCCTTGTGCTAACACTTTCTTG
>VDFB02178962.1:0-13775 GCA_007258455.2 Sequoia sempervirens
AGGGTTAAGGGTTTAGGGATAATGTTTAGGGTTTAGGGTATAGGGTATAGGGATGAGATTTGAGGGTGTACAGTTTATGGTTTAATTCTCAACCATCAACCCTATACAATGGACCCTCAACCCTAATCCCTCAACTCTATACTCTCAACCCTCTATCCTCAACCTTAAACCCTTAACCCTCAGCCTCAATTCTCAGCCCTCAGCGTCATCCCTTAATCCCTCAACCCTCAACCCTTAAACCCTTAACCCTCAACCCCTATGCCCTCTCCCCTATACATTGGACCTAATGAGTCTAGAATATGGTCTAGTTTTGGGTAGAATTTATGGTTTATTTGCTAAAGTTACCATGGACTTTGGCATTAGGTGTTGATAATTTTATAATATTTCCTCAAACTATAGACATTGGGCTTAATCTTATTTATGCAAACCTTTAATGATAATGACATCATTATATGGACTGCCTATATTAATTTTTCATGTGGTTAATGAATGATCCTTAAGGTGGTTATAGATATGCAGTTATTGTGTGTACTACTAACATTGTCATGGAGATTTAATTTGAGGATGCTAAGTTGAGGAGGACACTACCAGTTGGGCATGCACCATAACGTTCAACAAACAAATTGCTCAAAGGTCAAAGGAGGTTGAAGACAAAAAATTTCTCATGCAAACCGAATGTAATAGTATTTTAGTGGACTTTCATGCTGGTTGAGTAGATGCGGGTATTATTGCTATGCTAAATCTACGTTTGGACCTATTTGTCTGACCAAATTCCATGCATGTGTAACCACTGCCACCCCACTTTCTCTATTTTCCCTAAGTGGCGTCCTCCCAGTTCGTGGAGTTGACTTCGTTGTTTAGTTGGTAATATAAATAAATATTTGATGCTCCTTCTCTAGAAGGTTGCATGGTTAGATATTGTACTTGCATTCCTGAGCTTTCAATAATACAAACATACTTTTGTACTCATGATTTACAGTGAATAAAATGAAGTTCTGAGTTTGAGCATCTAAGTTCTCATTAGTTTAGAGGATACTTATCCAAGAGGGCCCAATTGGTGAGTAATCCGTCTTTTAGTTTAGTATTATTTTATGTTCAATAACTAGTTAAAAATCTGGCACCGACTGTTCTTGCAGCCACTAGAATTCCATTATGTGATTGTTCCTCTAGCCAAAGTAGACAGAGTAGTGCCCTATTTGTTTGCTCATATGTTCATTCTTGTTATGCATTTTAGCTTGCTGTAGTTGTTGATTGATGAGTAGCATCTATGTTATTACCTTCTAAGCAATTTACTTTCAATATTGTGTGTTCCTTAGCTGTAGAATGAAAATGGCTACTTTGGGTTCCTAGTGCACATACTATGTTGACCCATTTCAATTTCACATCCCTGGGTTGAAAATTTGAGTGCACCTTCATGATGATTGAAATAGATATTCAAATTAGATGTCCAATCTTTGAATCACAGTTGTAACGACCTAGTTGTTGAATCATTGTAAGAGGCCAACATTTTTGGCTCAGTTGTCGGGGATGGTGTCAAACTAGGAAGTTCTTTGGAGTCATTGATAGTTTTCTTACTGTAGTATTTCTAGAAGTTGTTCTTAGCATACCCCTCATTTAGGAAGTAATGACCCCTTCTTATTCTTTACCGATTCTTTGTGTGATTTGGCTGATAGTGAGTTGATACTGTATGCATAGAGGGAGGAGAAGAGATGCTTTTGGGAGATTCCTTCCTAACAATCCTAATCCATTCTAGCTAGAAGCGCTTCCAAATCTTCCCAGGAATGAAGAAGAAGAAGAGCCAAACCCATTTGTTGATGCGTTTCCTAATCTGACCAGTTTTGAAGCTTCCACTGAAGACCAAAATCATTTTGAGAACCCCCTTGTTTGGGAAATCAATCCAGCAGGCATGGGTGATGCAAATAGAAACAAACCTAACCAGCTAAATTTTCCTTTTCCCATTTCCCATCAGAATGAAGTGGACAACCTCAAAAATATCCCTACTCTAGCCCTTCCTAAGTTCTATGGACTTGTTATAGAAGATCCTGATACCTTCTTGTTCGAGTTTGATATACTCTACAAGAGTTATGATTATACCACTGATTCCCATAGGCTTAAACTATTTCCTACCATCTGAAAGAAGCTACATTAAGATGGTTCATGAGCTTAGGCAGAGATACCGTGGCAACTTGGGAGGAAATGAAGACAAATTTCCTTGAGAAATACAAGGAATATTGCAGGGGCAGTGACATGAGAGGAGATGACATTTTCATAATGCAACAAAAGGAAGATGAGAGCCTGGAAGATTACATTTCAAGGTTTTTTTTTTTCTTACAGAAATCTCCACATGACACCCTCAATGAAGAATCACATAAGCTACTTTTCTTAAGAGGAATCAATGAGAGTTGCACTGATGCATTGGACCTGATGGTAGGAGATATCACCCAAGTCCCTTGGGAAGACATCAAGAAAATATGCCAAAACTACTCTAGGGAAATTTCAAAGAAAGGGAGAGCTTACCAATCCTCCATGGGTAAGTCATCTACTAGGGGAGTCTCAAGAATTGAGATCACACACTTGCTGGAATATTTTAAGCAAGACATTATAAACAATCTAGCTACTCAGCTGGATACATTTTAGGCCAAGAAGAAACAAGAGGGGGCAAAGGCAATGTTGGCAGAGTATTTCCCCCATTGCAGGAAGAAGAAGAAGGACCACAAATGCAAGATGGTAGGTAATATTGAAAGTAAGATTGCACCTGAGTTCAAGCCAATCTATATTGAAGAAGATCAAGTCTACTATGTTGCACAAAGGAAGCCTTGGGCTCCAAGAAAAGATGTGCCACCGGATCCACTATCTTATACTGGGCTATATTTCAATTCCTATTCATATGGTAACCAATGGAAGCCCCCATATCCATCTAGCTATGGAGGCTATCCACCACAGCCTTGGGGTAACCCTCCCAATGCTTGGCCCAATCATCAAAACTCTCCACCCTAGTGGCAGCAACCTCAGGGGAATTGGTAGCGATATCAAGGGCATTGGAAACCACCTCCAGGAAATTGGAAGCAAACAAATCAATGGAGGGGAGGACAACAATGGAAAAACCATACAAATAGTTACATGCAACCACCTTCTCAACCCCAACAACCTGCTATAATGCCTCCACCTGCTAATTCAAGTTCAAACCCACCTAAACCTACTCAACCCACACCCAATCCAAATAACAAGCCACAATAATAGCCTGCATACCCTGCTGACTCAAATCAATTCCCTGCATATCTTTGTTAGTGTGGAGTGACATCGAGATTTACATTCAAAACTACTTTACCAGCCCCTTCCAAGCCCATTATCACTGTGCTTCATGTGGAAGATGAACCTCTAAATGATCCCATTCAGCCAAGTGCACCTAAAAATCCTGAACCAGTCCTAGCCAGGCAGATTGAACAAGAACCACCATTTCCTTAGAGATTGGAAGTTTCCAAGAAAAAGGAAGAAAAGAAGGGATACAAATTTTGACATCACCGGATCAATTCTGGAAACATATATGTGTCAGATACCTCTATTTCAAGCCATAAGAAATATGTCCCAATTTGTAGCAAGGCAATCAAGAGCATGCCTCAAGAAGCCAAGTAGGAAGAAGAAAGACCCCACTATAGTTCATGTAGTGGGACAACTAGCTGACATCATGTTGGGAAAAGTGACTATCCCCAAGTACAATGACCCAGGTAGTCTTGTGGTAGTAGTTGTTATAAACTTGATCCAAATTAAGAATGCTCTATTTGATTTAGGGGCAGCAATCAATGTAATGACCAAGGACATCCTGCAGCAACTAAACGTTGCAAGCATGAGATCTACTCCTATTGTCCTACAACTTGCTGATAGTTCTACTGTTAAGCTTGATGGTATAGTGGAAGATCTTGTGGTAGTTTTTGATTCCTAGGAGTACCTAGTAGACTTCATGATTCTTTCTCCTAAAGCTACATTAGGCAGGTATCCCATCATTCTTGGAAGACCATGGTTAGCAACTGCAGATGCATATATTGGATTTCGGTCAGGTGACATGACCATTTCAGATGGGAAGAGCACTAAAATTTTTGTTCTTTATCCTCCTACTTAGCCATCTCATGATGAGGATGATCCTGTATGGCCACATGTTGGTGAAGAGGCCAAGGAAGTTAATTTTGTGGCATAGCTTATGATGTTAGGTAGAAGCTCCTTCATGCAGCTTCAAGATGATGATGAAGTATTGGTTAATATCATTCAGAATCATTGTGAAGTGGAGGAAGCATCATCTTCTCATTCTTCTATTTTAGTCAAGACACTTATGCCTGCTCTTCTTGTAGCCATTGTTCTTACAGACGTTCTTCCTATAGCCACTCTTCTTGCAGACAAAATTCTTGCAACAATAGGTAAGACCCATACATTGTTGCCATATGAACTCAAGGTACCATGCATTAATGAATTAGCCATGATAGAGTTGACTACACAAGTATAGGTCTCAGAGGGAAGATATCTGAATGTTAACAACTTGAGTGAAGAACAACAATTGTTATTAGAAAACTTGTTAAGGACCCATCAACATACATTTATGTGGGATCATCATGATATGAATGGATTGGACCCTAAACTTTGTACACACAGAATATACATCAGAGATGATTTCACCCCAGTAAGATAGCCACAAAGAAGAATTAACCTTGCACTAAGAGAAATTGTAAAAGGGGAGTTGTAGAAATTGCTAGATGTAGGATTTATCTACCCCATTTCGGCTAGCCAATGGGTGTCTCCATTAGTGATTGTGCCTAAGAAAGAAGGGAAATGGTGAGTTTGTGTTGATTACAGGGAATTTAATGCTTCCACCAAGAAGGACCATTTTCCCTTACCCTTCATAGATCAGGTGTTGGACACACTTGTAGGAAAGCAATAGTTTTCTTTTCTAGATGGATTCAATGGCTACAACCAGATTTAGATTGCACCAAAGGACTAGGAGAAAACCACCTTTACTTGTCCATGGGGGACATATGCCTACTCTATACTCCCATTTGGCTTATGCAATGCACCTGCAACCTTTCAGAGGGCAGTCATTAGCATATTTTCATATATCTCTCTTGACTGCATGGAAATTTACATGGATGACTTTACCACTTATGGTGTTGATTTTAATCAAGCATTGGAAAATCTCAGGAGAGTCCTACAAATATGTGAATACCAAAAATTGTCCTTAAACAGTGAAAAGTGCTTCATGATGATGCAGGAAGGTGTAGTCCTTAGCCACTGCATCTTCCACAAAGGAATTCAATTAGATCCTGCAAAGATTGAGGTGATCACAATTTTTCCCACACCAACAAAACAGAAGGATGTTAGGAGTTTCTTGGGTCATGCAGGATATTATAGGAATTTCATCAAGGATTTCAGCAAGATAGCAACACCATTGTATACTCTCCTCATTAAAGATGTTGAATTCCAATGGATTAAAGCTTGTGACAAGGCACTTTTGATTTGAAGGCGAATTTGACTCATGCTCCTGTACTCAAAGGACCTAATTGTGAGCTTTCTTTCCACATCCATATTGATGTATTAGATTATTCCATAAGATTAGTCTTAGGACAGAAAGAATGAGATATTGAAAATGCCATTTATTTTGTTAGCAAAAATTTACAAGGAGTTGAATTCAATTATACATTGACAAAGAAAGAAATGTTGGCAGTGATCTATGCCCTGAATAAATTCATGCATTATATAGCAAGGTTCTGAAATATCTATGCACACTGATCATGCAACCATTAGGTATCTCATGAAAAACCTTTGATCTCTAGGTAGGTTGGCAAGATGGTTATTGTTGATGCAGAGTTTGACATAACCATTGTGGATAAACTAGGGAAGGCCAATGTTGTTGCAGATTTTCTTTAAGGTTGACTACATAAGGGATAATCAAGCCATAGATGACTCTTTTCCGGATGAGCATCTATTCTCCATCAGTGTACAAATTCCCTAGTATGCTGACATAGCTAATTAACTGGTCATAGGTAGAGTTCTTCCTCACTTCTTTCCAAAAGAGAGAAGGGACTCATTGAAAAATCTTTTCCTTTCTCATGGATTGTTGGATGTTTGTTTTTATATAGGACCAGACCATGTCACAAGGAGATGTGTGAGAGAAGATGAAATATATGAATTTTTCATGCATGCCACAATGAACCATGTGGAGGATATTTTGCAGCCAAGAGGAAAAAATGAAGATTTTGAACACAGGGTATTATTGGTCAACACTCCATAAGGATGCAGGAAGGTATACAAGAAAATGTGATAGATGCCAAAGAATGGGTAGGCCAGCCAAATCTGATGAGATGCCACTTTACCCTTAGGTAGTAATCACTCCCTTTGACAAGTGGGGATTGGATTTTGTGGGACCCATTGACCCTCCATCAAATGATAAGTCTTATATCTTGGTATGCACTAATTATGTAACAAAGTGGGTGAAGTTAAAGCCATAAAATACCTTTGGATAAAGAGAAGTTGCAAAATTTCTTTATGAGGAGATTTTCACAAGGTATGGAGTTCACGAGAGATAGTGGCCCGATCAAAGGGGCTAATTCACATCAACCCTTGTTGCGAGTTAGTCAATATGAGTACAACATAAGGCACAAAAATTCTATTCCTTATCACCCCCAAGCTAATGGCCAAGTTGAGGTAACCAACAGAGAAATTGAAGCTATTCTAACCAAAATAGTAGCTATCCATAGAAAAGATTGGCCAAATAGATTACCAGAAGCTGTTTCGGCCTATAGAACTACTTGGAAAACAACTAAAAAATTCACTCCACTTGAGTTGTTGTATGGAAAAACAACCATGATGCCCATTGAGTTTGAACATAAGACTCTTAGGCCATAGCAAGTAGAATTGGGGGATAGATGTTGAGGCACAAAAAGAAAGAGATCATGCAACTAAATGCTTTAGACGAGATAAGGAGAGCAGCCCTACATCATACAGAGGTAGTACAGAATTAGAGAATCAAATGGTATGAAAAATTTATAAAGAATAAGAAATTTCAACCAAGATATTGGGCCCTGCTCTATGACTCAAGATATTAGGACAATGTAGGAAAATTGCAAACAAGGTGGCTAGGACCATATGAAGTTGCTGAGGTATTTCCTAATGGTGTTGTACAACTCATTACTATTGAACCAGTCAGATTTAGGCTACTTGTCAATGGTCATTGCCTCAGATTGTACCACAAGCCAACTTCCAAGGAGGATTTCCTACAACAATTTACTTAGCATATAGCATTTGAGCTTCCTGCAGCCGAAGAAAGTGGACCTAGTGTCCCTCCTTCTGGCTAATTAAGGTATGAACTTGTCATAATAAAGACTTCCACTTCCGTGGGAGTCCATTTATTCACCCATCTGCCCACCCACCCATCCATTTCCACTTTTCTCTCTCTTCCATCATTTCACTCCACCTCATTCCACCTCATCTTCATTAATTGCTCAGCTTATTTCTTTAAAAGGTGGAGCAGTACTTTCTCCACAATCTTTACAACGAATCCTCCACACATTTAGGTACGTACGCATTAATTTCTATATCTTAATTATCTTTAAGTGCATTCATTTAATTGTTGTACGCTAGTATGGATGTTCACTATAGCATGCTAATATTCCCTACCTTGTCAAATCATCATTCTGTATGTGTGGACACATGCCCAAATTTAGGTTGGTGGGGGGAAGAAAAATATGTGAATATTTTTCCCGCGTGTTAGCCCATGCTAGTCTACGTTAGCAAAAATTTATATTGAGCTGATTTGAAATTTGAGTGAGAGGACGACTCACATGTGTGAGGTGATACCAATTGCTGCTGCCATTTCTCTTCATTATAGCTTTCTTTTAATACTCTTTCCTTTCCATTATTGATCTTGTCATACTGCAAACTATGTTGCAAACAAAAGGTAAGTTAGAAAAGGAAAATTCAGTCGGCATTGGCATTGGAAAGTTAGCAAGTGTTGCAAGAAGGTAAATTTGATTTTCAAACAGAATTGCAAGAAGGAAATCATAGAGCGTTTGTTTGATTGCAGACAATGGGAGGTGGGTTAATTCAAAATGAACCTATGATGCATGATGTATTACTGAAGGATGCACCCTACCTGGCCGAATTCAAAAACTGCAGATGGATTGACCTCTTCCTGAAGCTGGATGATTTTGATGAAGGCATTGCACTAGAGTTTTCTCAGACATTGTCTGAAGGGAAGGCCACGGTAAAAGGGCTAGAAGTCATAGCAACTGAAGAAAGAACTATAGAAGTTACAAAGTTACCTACTGATGGTGAAAATTACCCTGCTTCCAGAGATGCCAGATCAACTAGGGCTGAATTTACAGAGCCGAACGACCCTCCATTGAGTATAGATAAACAGGGTGGAAAGAGAATGTCTCTATCCGAGCCATGGAAGCAGATAGTCATTTATGTCATCAAATACATCACTTGTGAAGTTTTCTAATCGAATTTACATTTTGTGCACTTCAAGATTTTGCATCATATGAGGAATGGAAGGAGGATGAATGTGTCGAACATATTATACAACCTTCTCTCAATCATGGCGGCTGAGACTCAAAAGGGTAGGGACAATTCTGTTTCCCACCATTTTTTGATTAAATTTCTAGTTGAGAAGTCTCTACATGATGTTTCTGGAATGACCCGAGAAGAATTCATAAAAATTGATCAAATTAGACCTGAGCATTTGCAACCTAGGGTTTTTCCTCAACCTTGTAGGTCTAGAAAGAGATTGAGCATGACTGAAGCCACTCTTGGTGCTTCAACCTCTAGTGCAGGCCCTAGTATAAACCCTCTTGTAGCAGAAGAAACCATATAAATTAGTTCTTCTGAAACAGAGCACTCAAACAAGGAAAGTTCTTACCCTGACTCTAAAAGGCCAAAAGGCAGCTGCAAAAAAAGAGGCACCAAGCTCTAAGAAGAGAAAGGTTGACACTGTTCATCCTACGAGAGCCCTCCAAGGAAAGAAAGACTAGCCAGGCCAGCCTTGGTATGCCTCCATAGGAAAGCCCTAAGTCTAGAGAAGTATCACAAGAAGACAAAGAAGCTTCAATGGGGCAAGAGAATGTTGAGGAGGAAGATATATTCAAGGCAGTAGCAAACATAACATTGGTTGATCTTGCCAATATTGCATAACAAGTTGAAAATCAAGAATTTGAGGAAAATTAGGATTTCCTATAGCAAGAGGTCTTGCAGAAAAATCTAGAACAAGAGCAAGAGTCCCTACAACAACAACCCAAATTGGGAGAACAATCAGTACCCCTAGAGCCAGAATTGACGGGATAGCTTGAATCCTTGCAATTAGCATTTGTGCCAGAGAAGATGCTACTAGGAATACATAACCCCCCTGATTTTTAAATGCACCAAGTAGCCATGCATTTATGGAAAGAGATACAAAGAAGAGAAGAGGAATGGAAGGAGGAAAAACACAAATTGAAGAAGGAAATTCAAAAGAGAGATGAGGAAATTGAAGATAAAGATGCAAAAATTGCCACCCCGAAGAAGAAGGTGGATGATATGGCAGCCTTGGTACCACAAATTTTGGAATGTCGGACCCCTCCAAGGGTCTATGCTCTGCATTTGAAGGAGAAATATCTCTCTTTTAGACTGGAAATAATTTTCTCATGTTTGAACCCTTCTATTGAGACCCCTATTGAATTTTTCAATGCTTATCGGATTGCTTCCCTTGAAATGAAGAATTTGTTGTGTGAGTTTTATTTACATAATTATGCTATAACTCAAGACCGCGATTGGAATCTGTTGTTGTATGTTGGGGATGTTCAATTAAGGGCATTTATGTCTTGGGTGCAAAATGAGATTAGTTGGGGACAACAATATGGGGCTTACAAGCAATTGGAATCCAACATCCCCTTGTCCATTAAGGCTGAATCAAGGAATCCAAGGGATATTTTTAGGGAATGGCACATAATTTTTTTTAGACCTAGCTATGGTAATAGGATTATGCCTTGGATAGAAGTAGTTTATAGTGAGTATGAGGCAAATAAAACAGTAAAAGAGGAAACTGTGAAAAGATACCTCTCATAGAGATGGAATAGCCTAACTAATGATCTCAAGCAAGCTGAGCCTCATTCCATCTAGAACTATGCAACAATTCTTAAAAGGATTGATAGATATATTCACATTGGAAGGACAAAGGGGTGATTCTAGCTTCCCTTGACCTTTCAGCCACCCATCCTAATGTGGCCTATACCAAACTTTAGGTTCTACCAATATGATATTGTTGCAGAGAGACAAAGATGGAGTAGATTGGGAGGATTCTATTGGGATCTTGATTCACACACAACACACTCTGATGTGGTACATTTGTCAGTTGCAGATTTTAGAGCATTAACCAAGCAAAAGAACAACCCTTCCCCTACTGGAGGACTAGAAAAATCTTAGGTTGGGGGGAGTGATGACTCTAAAATATGGTCTATTTTTGGGTAGAATTTATGGTTTATTTGTTGAAGTTACCATGGACTTTGACATTAAGTGTTGATACTTTTATAATATTTCCTCAAACTATAGACATTGGGCTTAATCTTATTTCTACAAACCTTTAATGATAATGGCATGATTATATGGACTGTCTATATTAATTTTGCAAGTGGTTAATGAATGTTCCTTAAGGTGGTTATAGATATGCATTTATTGTGCGTGTTAACATTTCCATGCAAATTTAATTTGAGGATGCTAAGTTGAGGAAGACACCGCTAGCTAGGCATGCACTATAACGTCCAACAAAGGAATCGCTCAAAGGTCAAAGGAGGTTGACAGTAGAAGATTCCTCATGCAAATAAAATGTAACCATCTTTTAGTGGACTTTAATGCTAGTTGAGCAGATGCAGGAATTATTGTTGTGCTAAATTTGTGTTTGGACCTACCTGTCTGACCAGATTCCATGCACGTGTAACCGCCGCCACCCCACTTTCTCTTTTTTCCCTAAGTGGCATCCTCCCAGTTCGTGGAGTTGAATATCTTGTTTATTTGGTAATATAAATAAAGATTTGATGCTCCTTCTCTAGAAGGTTGCACGATTGGATATTGTACTTGCATTCCTGAGCTTTCAACAATGCATACATACTTTTGTACTCATGATTTACAGTGAATAAAATGAAGTTTTGAGTTTGAGCATCTGAGTTCTCATTAGTTTAGAGGATACTTATCCAAGGGGGCCCACTTGGTGAGTAATATGTCTTTTAGTTTAGTATTATTTTATGTTCAGTAACTAGTTAAAAATCTTGCACCGATTGTTCCTACAACCACTAGAATTCCATTCTATGACTGTTCCTGCAACCAAAGCAGACAAAGTAGTGCCTTGTTTGTTTTCTCATATTTTCATTCCTATTATGCATTTTAGCTTGGTAGTTGTTCATTGATGAGTAGCATCTATGTTATTCCCTTATAAGCAAGTTACTTTTAGTATTGTGTGTTCCTTAGCTGTAGAATGAAAATGGCTACTTTGGGTTCCTAGTGCACATACTATGCTAACCCATTTCAAGTTCATGTCCCTGGTTTGACAAGTTAAATGCACCTTCATGATGATTGAAATAGATGTCCAATCTCTGAATCACAGCTGTAATGGCCTAGTTGTTGAATCATTGTAGGAGGCTGACATGACCCTCAACCATAATCCTTCAACCATATACCCTCAAACCTATACCCTAAACCCTAAACCCTCTACCCTCAACCCTAAACCCTCAACCCTAAAGCCTCAACCCTCAACCCTTAAACCCTAATCCCTCAACCTCTATATCCTCTACCCTATACATTGGACCCTCTACCCTAATCCATCAACCCTATACCCTCAATCCTCTACCCTCAACCTTAAATCATCAACCCTCAACCCTTAAACCCTAAACCCTTAAACCCTCTACCATCTACCCTATACATTAAACCCTCAACCCTCAATTATCAACCCTCAACCCTTAATCCCTCAACCCTCAACCCTCAACCTCTATACCCTATACCCTATACATTGGACCCTTAAGCTAATCCTTCAACCATATACCCTCAAACCTATACCCTCTACCCTCTACCCTCTACCCTCAACCCTAAACCCTTTGACCCTAAACTCTTAAAACTTCTACCCTCTACCCTCTACCCTCAATCCTAATCCCTCAATGCTATACCCTCAACCTAATACCCTAAATCATCAACCCTATAGGTCCTCCACCCTAATCCCTCAACGCATATCCCTTTCTCTCTATCTATACATCCTCTCTCTCCATCCCTCTCTCCTACCCTCTCTAATTGTATATATCTACCCTCCCCCTCTTTCTACGTACCTCTTGCTCAATCAATCCCTACCACTCTCTCTTGCTCCCTCTATTTATCTCTCTCTATCTCCCTCCCACTGTCTCTCCATCATTTGGCTTGTTTAAAAAAATGGGTCCGAGAAATGGGGTCTCCTAGTGATTTACATCATCGAGACCCTTACTTTTGACCCATTTTTTCAACAAAGCAATACAACCACTCTCTACTCACTAAGTGCCAAGAAAGCCCACTAGGTTGCCAATTCTGAAATCAAGAACTCCATTCAGCCTTTGTTTGAAAAATAGGTCAAATGGGGTGTCCCGGTGATTTAAATCACTGGGAGACCCCATTTCTTAGACCCATTTTTTCAAACAGCCACTACATTTCCCATTTCATCGAATTGGCAAGCCAGTGGGCCCACTAGCTTGGAAATTCGGTGAAATTGGCAACCTAATTTGCTTGTTTGAAAAAAAGGGTCCAAGAAATAGGGTCTCCCGGTGATGTAAATCACCAAGAGACCCCATTTCTTGGACCCATTTTTTCAAACGGGCCACTACATTCCCAATTTCATCGAATTGGCAAGCTAGGGCAGAGGGTTTAAGGGTTAAGGGTTAAGGGTGGAGGGGAGATAGATAAGAGTGAGTGAGAGAGACTTGAGAGAGGGAGAGGGGGTAGAAGGGAGAGAATTGAAAGAGATAGAGGGTTTCGGGTTAAGAGTAGAGGGTTTCGGGTTTAAGGGTTAAGGGCCTAGGGTCTAGGGTCACAAGGGAGAGGAGAGACAGGAGGAGGAGTGGAGGAGTGAGCGTGAGAGAGGAGAAAAGAGAGAGACCTGAGAGGAGAGGGGCAGGAGGAAGAGAACTGAGAGAGATAGATGGTAGAGGTATTTGCCTATTGGCCTATGGCCTATGGCTAAGGGTAGAGGGAGAGAGATAGAGGAGTGAGTTAGAGAGAGAGAGAGACTTGAGAGAGGAGAGGGGGTGGGAGGCAGAGACCTGAGAGAGGATACATGGGGGTGGGAGGTAAGAAACCCTGAGAGGATGGGGTGGAGGCAGGAGAACTGGTATAGTAGAGGAGGAGGGAGAGAGATAAAGGGTAGAGGGTAGAGGGTAGAGGGACCACTAGCTTGCCAATTCGGTGAAATTGGCAACCTAACTTGGCCTGTTTGAAAAAATGGGTCTGAGAAATGGGGTCTCTTGGTGATTTACATTACTGAGAGACCCCATTTATCGAACCCATTTTTTCAAATTGGCAAGTCAGTGGGCCCCCTAGCTTGCCAATTTGGTGAAATTGGCAACCTAACTTGCTTGTTTGAATAAATGGGTCTGAGAAATTGGGTCTCTCAGTGATTTACATCATTGGGAGACCCCATTTCCCAGACCCATTTTTTCAAACAGACCAATATATTTCCAATTTCATTGAAATGGCAAGCCAGTGGGCCCACTAGCTTGCCAATTTAGTGAAATTGGTAACCTAACTTACCT
>VDFB02178964.1:0-10996 GCA_007258455.2 Sequoia sempervirens
GGGATCCATGGATCTAGGGTCAGCGTATGTCTTTGCTATAGTGATATAATCGAGCTCAGAATCATCATCATTCCCCAAATGACTCATGGAACAATGATCACAAAGGAAGAATGACACATAAAGAGAAAAAACAAAGGAAAGCTTTTGGATCAACATGGAAGAGACCTAAATGTATCAACGCCTTGGATCATCCCCAAAAGGAAAAAAACAAGACAAAAGAAAAGGTAAATGGATATGATAGATAGAAGAATGTAGATACAAATAAAAGAATGTCACAATAGGTTTTCTTCCTTTGTATCCTTGCACCAACAGAGTGGCAAGGGAATTCAAAGTATTATCACAAACATATAATGACACGCCAAGCAACATTGTATGGGGGGTCACATTACACATACAATAAAAAAGAACATGAAAAGAAAACAAAGAGAAGATTAGTATGGAACATGTGAGTAAACCTATAGCAGGTCATCTACATCTCAATCTTGTTCATCATATGTAAAATGCAGAAAACTAGCCAAAGGGAAAATGACAAGTGTCAAACTAAGAAAAATCTATCTAAATCCTTTCCCCCACTAAGTGCAGGACAAGGATGAGCTAAGATGGGTGATGAGAATGGGCTCCTTGCAATATAGAAATGATTTGCAATAAATGTAAAACACATGTGATAGTGAGTATGCTATGATTCTACAACTATCACATGGCAAGGAGCAAAGCAATCAATTGCTAAGGGATTATACAATCATATTCATGTGAAAATGGTTCAAATTTTCTAATGATTATTTTTAAGGCATGGCACTCACCAGTACTATGTACGAGAGTTCTATGATATTGAAAATGGGACATGTTTATACTTTTCCTTTTTGATTTTCCTTGATAGGTGGCAATGTTATAAGTACTTGATTAAGGAATGTGTAAAGATTTTTCATTCTCAGATATAGGACAAGGAAATTACAACTTCTCAGTGAGTTTATAAGGACTTTTCATTTTTCTTGATTGGGAAACTTGTTGAGGTGGAAGTGGAGGTGGAGGAGCTAAGGTAATTCCATCATCCTTATGAGTCATTAATTGGTCTCTTGATATGATCTTGTGAAAGATAACACCTTTTCCCTTAGGAGATGTGCAAGAGGAGGGAAGATCTTGATATCTTAACCCCTTGGTATCCTCAAATGGTATTTTCTCTAACAATTTATGGATTTCACGCTCATTTGTTATGTCACGTCCTTGTTTGTTTAAGATCTTAAAGCTACGACTATAACTCTCTTCTAAGTTAATGGGTGTATTAGTAACTCGATGAGAATAAGATACAAGAGTATCATGATTGTCCTTGTTAACAAGTTCATTAATGATTTATGGTTGAGGGTTGCTTTGTGCTTCAATTTCAGGATGCAAAAGGTTAAACATATCAAGTGATGAGATTGTAGGTGGTGTTGGTTGTTACATGGAGGGGCAAAAGGATGCATTATTCTCAAGGTTGCATAGGGATTCTTGAATGAATTTTTGCATGCTATCTTCATCTTGACCTAAGATATCTACTTCATGACTAAATTCATTAGGAGGTGAAGGTACATTAATAGGTTCAATTTCATTAGGGTCATCACCAAACACACAACTTGAGACATCTACCAAAGATTTCAATGACATCCATAGTTTACCAAAACATATGTCCATGATGCAAGAATGAAATTTTAATGCAAGGTTTTAGGTTAGATATATGAAAAATTTCTGATTTTTGAATGCAAGAAAATGAAAATGATTCCAATTTTATTTTCACACAATGTACTCAATTTGACCAAGTGAACTTAATACAAGAAAGTACAATTTTTTTTAATTTCTAAAATTGAAACACAGATTTAACAATAGAAGAGAACAAAGCAAACATAGACAAATTAATTCCTAGAAATTTGAAACAACACATGTGTAGGAACCTATTCACCCTTGGGTGAATGGGTCCTAGTCAGGGTTCTGAAAAATGAAAGTTTGAATTTATGAGTTAATGTTTGAATTCCTAGTTTTAGGTTGCATACTATGGTTTCAGTGACAATTTTTTCTAGATTTAGGTGTCTTAATACAAATGAAATTAGTGAATGAAAATGATGCCAATTTTATTTTCACACAATACACTCAATTTTGTAAATGTAAATGAATGAAAATACACTAATATGCAAGTACTATGCAAAATCAATGTAATTTGCATGTAATTTTTTTAGATTTTTCAAATTTTAAAGAATGTAAAATGAAAATTTAAACCCTATATGAGATGAAAACTAATGCAATTTTAACAAGCCTAAATGAAATGCAAACTAATGCAAATCCTAGATCTAGGGTTTTAATGAACTCCAATTTTAGAAATTAAGGTGTACAATGTCAGGTTCACAAAAATGAAACATAGAAATATAGGGCTTCTCAAAATGGGATGATTGAATATATGATGCACCTATCTTTCTTATTTCATTAGGAAAAAGAGATCCCCAAGGGTAAGATTGACTTTCAACCCTTAGGCGAGTCAACCTTAATGGAGATCTTGTTGTTTTCCTTATGATAAGACAAGGTGAAATCTACTTGAACATCACTTTGGGGAGAAAAAATAAAAATAGTAAATGAACTCAATTATTCAATGCAAAACAAATCATTAATTTAAAGCATAAAACAATTAGAAACAATAGAGTTCCAAGAGATCTAAGAAGGGTAAGTTGATGTGTACCAATCACCAAAAGTTGTAACTGAGTTTCCTCTTGGGATATATTCACCCTAGGGCGAATGGGTCCTACTATAGGGATCCAAAATTTGATTTCATAGTCCTTTGCTCTTGGATTTATACTCTTGATTTCTATGGATCTCATTGTTGGAAAGTCAAAATTAAATTCTGCAAGTAAGATTCTATGTCTTGACAACTTAGATGACAACTATGAAAACTTTGCAAAATTACACTTTGATCAATCTTCAATCCTTCTTCACCTACAAATATGCACATACAACTTGAGAGGAAAAAATGTTTGTTTTTGGTGAATGGGGGTTTGCCTTGGTCAAACCCAATTTTGGTAATTAAACCTTGAAATGAAATGAAACATGAATGGAAGGAATGTTGAATGAACAATGCTATGTTGCAACTCACAAAACCCTTGAATGGAGATCCTTAGAGGACTGAATTCTAACACATCTCTCCAAGGTCTTGATCTTGCATGAATTAGATTGATTGGATGTTGATCTTGATGCTTGAATATTGACTTGAATGCTTGAAACCTACATCACAATGTTAGCTCCAAAAATATGTATAGATGCAAATAAATTTTACATGATGCTTGAGATCTTGAATGTTGTTTTAGAAGATTGATAAATCTACTCTTGAATTCTCTTGAAAATAATATATTTTCTTGTGAAAGTTTTCTTCTTGCTAGATGTTTTAAATTGATAAAATAAATATGTATTTATAGGTGATCTAATTTATTGACAATTAAACATCAAAGGAAGACAATTGCAAGAATTAAAAAAATGCCACAAAAAACATATTAAAAATTGAGATCCTCAACTTAAGGAGTACTCATTCGCCCTTGGGCGAATTGGTCCTAGGACCTAAATCCAAGACACTCAATTTCTAAGGAAATTTAATTAATGTTTGCAATTATTTTTTATAGGCTCCCCTTTCAGAAAATGAGACTAATTAGGATTTTAAATGCATAATTGGGTCAATTAGAGGATTAATTAAGTCCAATTTAATTAAGGGACCCAAACATAGTGTGAAAATGTAAAGGTGTACAATTTTTGACACTACAATAATATTCAAACACCACAAGACTCCAAAATGACAAAAAATAACTAGGAGACCAAGAGTGACAACCATACCTAACCTCTAACACACCAACCAATAAAGAGGATGTTCTCACAAGTTGGAATTCCTTCAAGGGACTCCAACATAACTCCAAGAACACAAGGGACAATGGGAAACCTTCTTAATAAACCCTATGTATCCTTCTACCAAGATAACCTAAATGACACCACATCATGATAAGTTCTCTCACATCACACAACACCCAAACTTGAGAGATGTTCCACATAATCCATTAACTTAAATTGAAGATTCTCTAACACATTAAGTTAATTTTACGCCCAAACCTAAATACACTTTTGTTTATTTTATCAACATATTGTTATTGTAGGTTTTTTATTTTCCCTTAGTCCTAGGTTTTTCCTACACTTGTATTAACATTTCTTGGGAACTAATAAAGTGAATTTAATTAATTAACAACTAGAAGATAAAGTATCGAGGTGTCACCATCCTAAAATGGATGATAATTTAATAGTTGGAGCATTTACTAGTTTTAGACTACTTTGTGGTCACCCAATCCCTATTAGTTGGATTTTCCACCTCCATCCTTTCCCTTAGTTCTATATAAACTCACTACCCAGTTTGTCTTTTCATACATTGAGATTATTTTCCATAATTTAGCATAGATGTATGTATTGATGCATGCAGTCGTTCTTTTGTAGCTACTCTTTGTGATCCTAATGCAATATTGTCATCTTGATATTTTCACATCTCTTAGAATCACAATTTTGTAGTTGTGTCATTTATTTTATAATTTTATAACTTATTTCTCTCATAAAAATATATTGGTTATTCAATTGTTTCACATTTCTAACATGGTAGATCAAAGATTTGTTTTTGAGATTTGAGTTCTTGGATCCTTGATTAAGTGATTGGTGATTTTTGTATGGTCTTGTAAATTCCCATATGCTCTTCAAGCTTATGTTTCATATGATATGGAGAATCAAAAAAGAATTATGAAGATCTGTTAATATTATATTTGCATGTGTTTTTGGCAAGATTTGATAATTGCAACTGTTTTGGTTATAGTGACAACATTTTTTGTCATTCCAATGCATCTAAGAGGCTTGAGAAAGTAAAATTTGGCTCTTTTTTCACTCAATTTGACCATCGCATGACATAATAGAAAACAAGGGTTTGAAGCTCAAATTGGAAAACAAATTTTTACTAAAGATTTTTTTCCCTAAACAGTCCCTTCCACTGTGATAAAAAAAGGTTGAATAGAAAAAATGTGCCACAATATCCCATAGATGCACCAACATCTCTTACAATTGCACTGATATCTCCTACAACTATGTTGATATCTCCTACAATTGCACCAATCTACCCAAAAATAACAAAAAATGTAGGAACTGAGGCAAAACCCTAATTTGAGAAACATTTTTTATATTCCAGGTTTAGGAACCTACAAAACCATAGTCAATAGTGATGCAAAAAAACCAGTGAGGACAAATAACTGCAAATGATGGTTGTGCCACTTTGTGTGACAATTGCACCAATCTACCCAAAAACAACAAAATTTGTAGAAATAGAGGTAAAACCCTAATCTAAGAAACAAATTTACTATTCCAGGGTTAGAAACCTATAAAACCATAGTTTCAACAATGAATCAAAAAACGCCAGGGAGGGAAAACAGATACAAATGAAAATTGTGCCACTTTGTGTGACAATTGCACCAATATCTCCTACAATTGCACCAATATCTCCTACAATTGCACCAATATCTCTTGCAATTGTGTCACTCTATGTGATAATTGTTCCATTGTATAACATATATGACAAACTAGCGTGAAATTGCTTAAAACATGAAAATATTATAAAAAAGGTCAAATTTAGGGACTTGGGGTCCCACTAGGCATGCCAAAATTAAGAAGTTAGAAAATATTGAAAGCCAACAAAGGAAGATAAAAGCAATACAAAAGCACAATACCTTCACTGAGAATCTTTTCTTCTCTCCTTGATGAGTGGAAATAGAGTGCACCCTTATTCCATTTGATTTTCTCTTGATGTTGATATGTGGATTGCTCAATACTCTAGCATAACCTTGATGATTGATATTGATTGCAAGGTAGGAGATCAAAATGACATGTAAGTATGATAGCTCAAGTTTGGATCTAGTTATGAAAATGAAGGATGAGAACCTCTAGATATAGTCTTGAAGAGGAAAAATAAATGGCTAGAAATGATTGACAATGGATGGTTGGGATTGAAGGAGGATTAGGGTTTGAATCAAGGATGCAATCATATTACAAGTTTCAAATGATAGGTAGGATCTAGGTTTAGGATATGGATAAGGATGAAATTCCTTATGGAATGGCTAAGATTAAGAGGTTAAATGAGATGAATGGATAAGATGAAAAGATAGTTTGACTTTAGGGTAGGTGTCTAGGTTCAATGAATCTAGGAAAAGAGTTAGTTAGACATGCAAAGGGGGCATTTGTCACATGAGGAAAAATTTAGATTATGATCCATGCGAATAAGATGAAGGGATAAGATTAAATGGACAAGGATTGAGGGATAAAGATAAATAAATAAAAGTATTTATTTAATTAATGGGATTATGATGAGATAATAAGTAAATAAATAGTAAATATTTATTTAAGGATTATGGAAATGGATATTAATTAAATAAATGAATAAATATTTATTTAATTAATGGATTAGGATATGTGATATTGATTAAATAAATGATAAATATTTATTTAATTAAGGGATTGGGATAAAGGTGGGAAATGATGGGAATAATTAAATAAATATCTACTATTTATTTAATTAATGGCTAAGGATAGGTTGAAATGAGGTAAGGTTGGGTAAGGTCATACTTTAGGTGTCTAAAGTTACATAAAATTAAACAAAAATAAACACAAACAACATTCATAACAGAACACAATGATTCACATGGGGAAAAACATTTCAAAAGAAAACCCCCACACTCCAAGAGTCACCCAATATATTATTTAGAAATCAACAGGCTTGCAATATACTTGCAAAGAAATATTTCTTATAGGATTATCACCAACTAGAGATTCAAAGGAAAATCAATAGCTATAAGACTCATACACTCAACCTCCATCTCATGCACCTAATAGATAGGATATACAATACATGAAACTGTTAAATGATATTATAAAACCATGAGCTAAAAGCACCTAAAAAGTGGCACCCATCCTTATCTCCAATAAAATATGTTTATAATATGTCAAAAAACACACCACCACATGTACACCTCCTTTATAGCTCATTTATGTGTCTAATAAATTTTTACATCTCCCATTTTAAGAGATCCAACTTTCAAAGGCCATAACTTTTGATCTAGGTGTTTGATTGATGAAATATTTGAACCACTAGCTATATTGTGAAAAGATCTACCAAGCTATAACTAGTTCACCAGTTATGACCACTTTCGTGCCCAAAAGATGCCTCTAATCCTTCAAACTATACTTTCAAACTTTGAAAAATTAAGACTTTATTATCTTCAAATCTAGACAAGATCTTGTGATGAAAATTTATGAGAGTGCTTATTTAACCAATCTGAATCTCTAGGTTATTTTGCACCAATCCATGTTCAAATTTAAACTTACTATAAATAGTAACCTTGTGTAATTACAAAGTTGGTATGTCATTTTCCTAACATTTTCCCACTTTTCGAACACCTTGCAACAACAAAGGGAGTATCAACACCATAATTTAATTATTAAGGGTTGTGAGGCCCATAGATTCTAAACACCATATGAACTTATCTATGCTCACAATCTTATTTAAAGAATTTGTAAAATTTGTCAAAGTATCTACCTTAACTAGCTTCATGTTGCTATCCTCAACCATGTCTCTAACAATATGATATTCAACATCAATGTTCTTGGTTCTATCATGAAATATCAAGTTCTTAGCTAGGAAGATCACACTCTGACTATCACAATAAACTGTCATTATACCTTGTTTAATTCAAATATCTGAACACAATTTCTCAAGAAAAATGGATTCTTTACAAGCATGAGTAACTACCATATACTTAGCTTCAATAGTGGAAAAAGCAACCAAAACTTGTTGCTAACTCATCCAACTGATTGCACTACTAAATAAAGTAAACACATAAGCACTGATGGATATTCTACTATCAACATCACTTTCCCAATCTATATCCATATAACCATGAATATCAAGGGAATTCCCATCTTTGACTATAGTACCATGATAACACAAGTGATACTTTGAGGTACCCCAAAAATATCTAAAGAATATTTTAACTACATCCCAATAAAATCTACCAAGATTATACATATATCAAGAAAGAACTCCCACTTCTTGGGAAACATCTAGTCTAATGCAAAGAATAACATACATCAAAGTTCTAATTGTACTCTAGTAAGATACTCTTCTCATGTCTTCCATCTTTGATGGGGATGTTGGACAATATGAACTTCACTCCAACTGTAAAACGAAGACACAATGGTCTACAATCATGCATGTTAAACCTCTATAAAACTAAATTGGCATACTTAATCTGGTCAAGCAATAGGTTTTTGTTCACTTTATCTCTTCTATTCTCCATCCCTAGAATGTGTTTAGTTTCACCAAGATATTTCATTTCAAATTTAACAAGTTGATATTTTAGTTTTGAAATCATACCTTTCCCTTTACCAATAAATAACATATCATCAACATTTAATGCAATAAATAAAAGATGATCACCATCAATTTTATAATAAACACATTGATCTAATTCAGAATGCTCAAATCTCGAACTCAACACATAAGTGTCAAAATTTTGGTACCACATCCTAGGACTCTATTTGAGGCCATACATAGATTTCTTCAATTTGCAAACTAAATTAATTTTACCTTTCACCACATAGTACTCTAATTGTGTCATATAAATATCACCCTTGAAATCGCCATGAAGGAAAGTCATTTTAACATCTATTTTCTCAACCTGTAGATCATAAGAAACAATAATAGAAAGAAAAAATATAATGGATGCCATTTGAAATAGGAGAAAATATCTCACTATAATCAACACCCTCAACTTGAGAGTAACCTTTTGCAACCAACTTTTCATTTTCCTTCTCAATACCTCCATCTAGACCCATCTTTTTTGTAAACACCCATTTGTAACCAATAGGTTTTCATCTTCTAGATAATGGTACAAGATCACATCTATCATTATTTTTCAAAGCTTCCATTTATTTATCCATAGAAATATTCCAATATTTTACATCATTCATACCTAATGCCTCTTCTACAAATTTGGGTTCATCAATCATAGTATTAAAAAAAAAAAAACATCTCCAATCATTAGGTGAATATTGGTCAGGTGTTTGTCTATGCCTTGTAGACCTTCAAACAAGATATTTTGGAGGTTTTTCCTCCTCTTTTGAAGATTTAGAGCTAGATGAGCTCTCCTCACCTTCTTGTCTATCCAAGGACCTTGATTCAAATTTCTTAGGAATAGAAGGAAGTTGAATCACATTTCCATGTTTACTTTGTTTCAAGGTTGCAATATAATTGAAGAAGGCTTTCACAAAGTAGCCCAATTGCATATTTCTATTTTGATCCATATTCAAGGCCCTCAAAGAAATGAGGTGATACATAGATGGATGGAGATTTTAGTTGAAGCTACATCCTTGCACAAGATGATCCAGTTCAATATTTACAATAAATATGCTGCTAGTTGGAGGTTAACCAAGCCTTATGAATTTTTGAGGGGAAAATAATAAATATTGGTAGAATTAGCTAGGAAATCTCTAGGGTCATTTGACAACTCATTATGGATTAATTCAATGATAGTATAGTAAGAATTTTACTTTTCACTTCTGTTGTTATTTTTATTCTTACTTTGATTGATGGTAGAGAGTGGCAAAGAAGACATCGCTACTCTTGTTGAGCTAATGGTTATTTAGTTTCTCTAAAAATAACACTTCTACTATATATATATTACCTTTTGTGCTACAAGATCTCAAAGCTTGTATCCTTTCATACCATAGCTATATATGATGGAGATACATTTCATAGACTTATTCTCCAACTTTGTTTTCTCCTCCTTTGGCTCATGTGCATATGTCTCATAGCTAAAAACTCTAAGATGTCTCAATGAAGGCTTGTGACCCAAAAATGCCTCTATAGGTGTCTTATCAACAAGAGCTGATGTAGGAGACTTGTTAATCAGGTAACAAGAAGTGGATATAACTTCATCCCAAAAACTTTATTCTAGACTACTACCACTTAGCATACTCCTAGCCTTCTCCATCATTGGCTTGTTCATTCTTTCTACAACTCCATTTTGCTATTGAGAATATACAGTTTCCTTTTGTCTTAAAATGCCGCAATCATTATTAATATATCAAAATCATAAGAGAAAAATCATCACCATTTTCAATCCTTAAACATCTTATTTTATTTCTAGTATGCAACTCAACCATTGCTATAATTTTTTTAAATTGATTGAAAAATTTAGATTTGTTCTTTAGAAAATATTGTTGGTATGTGGCGACTGATCATGCTATACTGTATAGCCCATGGTATACTGTACACCCTGGCCCCCCGATTTTGTAGAACCCTAAAATCTGGAAGCTTCGAAGCTTGGTAAAAAGGGGTTCGGATGGGTATTATTGTATGATGAAAAACGCAATTATTCGCAAGATTGTAACAGGGTTTTTTTCACTGGATAATAAAAGTATTGGATGGCTGCGGTTTGGTGGATGTAGCCCAGATTGGGTGAACCACGTTAAATTTATGTGTTATGATCTATTATGTGTGTGTATTAGTTTCTCTGTTTATTAATTAAATCTGCATTTAATTATTAGATATCTGCCATTTCTAACCCTAAAAAGTGGTATTAGAGTGGGTTGTGTTTCAATTATTGTCTATTGGAAGGTCTCACAGTTGAGTGGGAGTAATGGCAGATGAGGGTAAGAAAGGTTGAGAAGTTTAATGGGAAAAACTACCAGTTATGGAAGATGTGGATGGAGGACTACCTCTATTATAAGGATTTATGGCTGCCATTGGAAGGGAAATCCAAGAAACCCACAACAATGTCTGATGAGGACTAGGATATTTTGGATAGAAAGGCTCTTGGTAGTATTCGTTTATGCCTGGCACAATCGGTGGCGTTCAATATTACAACAACAAAGACAACTCAAGAGTTCATGCAAACCCTGGCGAAGTTATATGAAA
>VDFB02178965.1:0-15355 GCA_007258455.2 Sequoia sempervirens
GCACATGCCATTATTCACACTAGCATACTTAAGATTACTTAGTTCATGTACTTTTTTGTCTAAAATTATAGGATCAAGACACAAGTCATGATCTAATTATATCCTATCATAGGGTTTCAACCTTGTCTTTATAACAAGGGTTTCATTGTATAATGTAATATAATGTTTTTGCATCTAATGAAATCTCAAGCTTCATAGCAAATCAATTGTCTTTCTCTTGTGTGGTAAGGTGTTCTAATTGTAGATGATCCTTGGGATTTTGTGGGAGCTCAATCATCAAATACAACATGATATCAAAGCTCTAGATCTATAACATCCTATCTATGTTTTAAAATATTATCCTTGAACATTAAAATGGTGCATCCTAGAGAAAAATAGACATCATTCAAAAGATATCTAAACCATACAATTTCTTATCTAAATAATAAAATTAGAGTCTAAAAAATTATGATTTTTTTAAAGGGCCTTGAAAAATCATCATTAAAAATCTATATAGTTGTCTTTATCCTTACAATTGTACAATCATACATGATCATACAATTTGGGTAGTCACCATGTAAAAATATGGCTACTTATGTGACAATCCAACATTCTACATAGAAATCAAGAATTTTTCTTAAGAAACAATAATTTATTTTTTTGTTTTGTAGTGTGTCATACAACAACTAGGTGTGACATCAATAATCAAATAGATTAAAAATTGGCAAGTTTTAAATAGTCTTGATGAACTATTTTTATCTTGGTGACATTTAAGAAATCTTGTGGGGCTTCACAGGGGTTACAGTTTTCTATAGAGCCCCATTTGTATTTGTGATGAGGATCCAAAACCTCCATGCTCACTATGTCCAAGCAAAATTTCTAGAAAATATGGCCACCACTTATATTTATACTAACTCACCTCTAGTTATGTCACCTACACCCAATCTTATTGGCTCTACCACCAACAAAAGCTATCCATCAGCTACCTCAACCCAATCACTACCAAGTCACCTCCAATTCTCTATCAAATTTCCACCTCATCTAGTGGTTTCATCGACCCACCACCCAATTGCCACCAAAGGGCCACCAACCCCCAATATATTTTGTCTAAAAGGAGCTATTTTTTTCTTTTTGGAATAGCTTGTGCATACACCATCATATTTTCAAACATGAATAGTCATTTGAAAAATGCTTTTGAGCACATTTTAGTGGTGTTGGTATTTTTTTTAGATTTCATTGTTGGTGGATTTTATTTCCTATTAAAGTGTTGTAGTGTAGAAAATTGTATACCTTTACAATTTCATACTATGTTTGCATACCCTTAATTAATTGGATTTAATTAAGCTTCTAATTACCTAACTTATGCATTCCAAAGCCTTATTATTGCCATTTTTCAAAAGGGAAACCTATATTAAAAAAATTATAACATTAATTAAAACAACTTGGAAATTGAGTGTCCTGGACTTAGGTCCTAGGACCCATTCACACCCAAGGAAAAATGGGTCCGCTTTAAGTCCTAGGACCAAATTTTTAATATGTTTTTGGTGGAATTTTAATGATTTAAATTTTAGTTTCAAGTGTCGGCTTTTGGAATTTAATTTTTGGGAAATTAGATAAACACCTATAAATACAAGGTCTTTTTATCAATTCAAATCTAATCATTAGGACACACTTCTTGGAGACTTCATATGAAAGAATATTATTGTCAAGAGCACTAAAGAGAAAATTCGGCAGTCATCTACAACAACAATCAAGATCATATCATCATGTCAAAGTTCATGTGTGTTCATGTTCATGTTTTGGGGACTAACATTTTGATGTAGGTTTCAAGCATTCAAGCATCAAAGCAACAAATAAATCAAGCCAACTCATGCAAGATCCAAGCCTTAAATTGATGTGTTTGAATTAAGTCCTTTAAGGGAATCTATTAAGGGTTTGGTGAGTTGTAACAAGAAAGTGTTCATTCATCAATTCCTTCATTCTATCATTATTTCATTATCAAGGTTTAATTACTAACATGGGGTTTGACCAAGGCAAACCCCCATTCACCCAAAAACAAACATTTTTATTATCTCTTTGTATGTGTAGATTTATAGGTGAAGAAGGACTGAAAGTTGATCAAAAGAGAAATTTTGTAAAGTTGTCAAAGTTGTCATCATTGTTGTCAAGCTACAGAAGCTCTCCTATAGATTTTATTTTTGGCTTTTTGACAGTCAAACCTAGAGGAATTAGAAGCTTAGATCTGGGATTAGAGGACTACAAAAAGTATTCTTGGACCCCTGCACTAGGACCCATTCACCCTAGAACAAATTAGTCCTACTATAGACCCCGAAACCTAATTTTTGGCATAGGTGCACACCATTCTGCCGTTCTTAGATCTGCCTACAAATTGTCATTTCCATTTTTGTTATCATAGAATTTTGCATTTCAAGTATTATATCATATTGTTTAGTTAGTTAATTCATTTTAAATCATCTCCCAATATTAAAAATTAGTCATTTTTGTCACTTAAGAAGTAGAGTCGAGAGATCCAAAAAATAGGGTTGACTCACCTCAAGGTTGAGAGTCAATCCCACAATATAGTGATCTCTCTCTTTCTGAAATTAGGAAAAGAGATGTGGGGTGTGTTTGAACCTTCGATCACATACCTTTTAATCCTTATTGAAGTTAAATTAGGTCAAAAATTGCATTTAAAAGATCATTTTTGTTCACTTTTTCCATCAAAATTGCATTTGAATTTAATCATCAAATTTAGAAATATGTAACTAAAGAATATGTTTGCAACCTAAAACACATAATTCAAACATTAACTCAAAAACTCAAAATTTTATTTTTCAAATCCTTGCACAAAGATCCATTCTCCCTTGGGAGAACCTATCCCTGTATAAGCCATTTTTCAGACTTCTAAGCATAAATTTGTCTTCTTCTACTTTATTCCTTGTTCTTTGCACATCTCCTGGTCTTAGTTTTAGAAATGATTGTTTTCTATAGTTGTTTGCCTTCAAGTCAATTGATCAAAACATTGCATTGTTCAAGAGTAAAATTTGTATTCAAAAGACATCATTTCCAAACTATTTTTGCATCTTATGATCATTAGATCTTAAATTTTACATCAAACTTCCATCATGGATATGTGTTTTCATAAAATATGGATGTCCTTGAAATCCTCAAGGTTGATGTCTCAAATTGTGTGTTTTGTGATGATCCTAATACAATTGAGCCTATTCATGATCCTTCACCTCCTAATGAATGTCCTGATGAGAATGAAATATTAGGTGAATATGAAGATAACATGTAAGAATTCATACAAAATTCCTTGTGTAACCTTGAAAACAATACATCCTTTTACCCCTCCATGCAACAACCAACACCTCAGACTACCATCCCACCATTTGAGATGTTTGGCCTTTTGCATCCTAAAGTTGAATCATAAACCAAGCCTAAACCATCAAGCATGAAGGTATCTATTCACAATGATGACATTGATACTCTTCTATCATATGCCCACTGAGTTACTAGTACACCTATCAACCTAGAAGAGAGTTATGTATAAGGATTTTGAATCTTCTAAGAACAAGGATGTTGCAAAAAATGAGCATAAAATACATCAATTTCTACAACAACCATCAAGATACTATGGAGCAAATTTTTCCTTCAACATTTTGTTTTTTGGCCCTTCTTTTCCGCTTCATGATGGCCTCACGCTCAAAGGACAAAGGTTAATTTTGCATAAAATCATGCAATGTGCCACATGGTGGTTGCATGGATTTTCTATACCGAGACCCATGTCTCCATGGTGGGGATTTTCCCCAAAACTGTTCTCACAAATTCTGAAATCACTCACCAGCTTGCCATGTCAGCCATTTCGTCGGGCATATTATTTCTTCCACAAATGTATCTCTTTTGGGTGGAGTTTGTCAGATAGCTGTGTGGAGTTCTCAC
The DNA here is from genome assembly GCA_007258455.2 of Sequoia sempervirens. NCBI lineage: Eukaryota > Viridiplantae > Streptophyta > Pinopsida > Cupressales > Cupressaceae > Sequoia > Sequoia sempervirens. The sequence goes on from VDFB02178965.1 coordinate 3,922, forward strand.
TTTAGGGGTGGACATCCGGGCATCATCATTCACCATGGCTGGATCGACAGTTTAAATGACCAATTTAGGATATGATCTTCTTCCCATAGCATATCTTCATCAACTTCTATAGGATCTAGAGCCATTAAAAAGCAGCCCAAAAACTTTAAATAAAGAATGGGACCAACCAGCCCCTAGGTCAGATTTGGAGCAACGTGGACTCCATCACTTGTTGTTCTTATAGTTTTAGCAGGGCTTTCTGGCTGGGTTTGCACCAAGGAATAATGTGAGATAAAAAAATTTAAAAATATTAATTTTATATAGATTTTAGGGAGATACATCTTCTCAAGAATAGAAATATTTCACAAAGCATTGTTTACACTCTTTGGCATGTTATATTTGTGGATACTATTAATTGGATTGGAATTTGACCTTTGTTTTCAGTTAATATATCATAAGGATTAGATCTATTAAGAAGAAATCTTTGGAATTGTGCATTTTATGGCCTTTATCAAATTTCTTTTATATCATTTATGTTGAGAGCACTATGTTAAAGCCTTACGTAGATATTCTAGATAGTTATGTTACATGTTGTTAGCTTTTATGTTTGATGCTATCTTTCAAAAATGGATCATGTTCATCATACTCTTTCATTTTCTGCAAAAGATATGTCATTTTTCATATTATGTTGTAAGAGAGGAAGGATTTTTTGAATATCTAAATATTCCTGTTAATCTATAGGGCTTCTTATTCCTATCAGACCTTAATGGATGCTTCCCATGGGGAGATTTGAATTGCTTCATCATGCTTTCTTTATCCTTTATCGTCCGTTCTCTTCCCAACAATGAAGGGTTTGTGGCATTTTGTGTCTACTTCATCAAGAATAAGGAATTGTTAAAATTTGAAATGTTGTAAGCTTTGGCATCGCTATCTCTATGTTTTTTTGCATTTCTCTTTTCCCATTTTTCAAACACAAAGAAGTTGGCTTTCTAAAATCTTGAAGTTCATTTAGTGAGGCACATTTTGGTCCCCACTCGCTGAATTTCCCAAAAGGTTGTTCAGATAGGCACAAGCTTTTATGATCAACAAATACCAAGAGATTAGGATATCAAGAACCCCCCTCCACAACAAATTTTTTTCCAATCAAGTTTGAAACTTAACCCCTACAAACTCAATAATTTGTACCATTTTTACATAACATAACCAACACTTAACAAAAAACATATCAACTTCTCCATCTAGGATTGATTTACTTGCCACCTATTTGAGAAAACAAAGAAGGAAATAGTACAAACATGAATTATTGTGCATTTCATAGAGGTCTTGGGAATCTTACTGATGAGTGATGTACTTTAAAGAAACTGATAGATGAACATGGTATTATCGATATAATTGGATAGCATGCACACACACTTTTCTCCTTGCCATGTGATAGTTGTAGAGTCATAAAATACTCACTATTATGTGTATTGGACTTTATGAAAATCATTTCCATATTGCAAGGAGCACATTCTCACAACTTATCTTGACTCATCTATGTCCTACATTTGGGGGGGGAGGAGGTTTGATAGCCTTATCCTAGTATAGCACTTGTTGCCCCTTTTGGCTAGTTATCCACCTTCTGCATACAATGAGCAATATTGGGATGCAAACGACTTACTATAGGTTGGATCGCATGTGACTTACCATTATTTTCTTTATTTTATTTTCATGTTCTTTATGATTACATGTGTGTAATGTGATCCCCCATATCGTGTTTCTTATCATTCATTTATGTTTGTGAGTTTTCTTTGGATGAACCTTCTTACTCCATTGGTGCAAGGATACAAAGGAAGTGAAACCCATCGTGACTTTCTTCTATTTGTATCTTCATTTTTCTATATGTCGTAAAAACTATCTTTTCTTTTGTCTTAAGTTTTCCTTTTGGGGACAATGCAAAGCATGGAGGCATTTAGGTCTCTTCCATGTTGACCCAAACCTTCTTTTTTTTCTCTTGCTCTCTATGTGTCATTCTTCCTTTGTGTTTATTGTTGGGGAATGATAATGGTTATGAGCTCTATTGTATCACAGTAGCAAACGCATACATTGAACCAAAATCTATAGATCCCTTACATGTTATCCTTGGATTGCATGTGGGGTAAACCCTCCTTCTTCATGACGTAGCTTTATTTGGAAACACATCATTGGCATAGGGTTTTACAAATAACCTCTCATGTTCCTTTTAACAATTAGAATTTATCATTTTGTACTTTAAAGTAATTGCTCACAACATGGTGTTTAGCAATTTATTTAAAGTGGGGGCATTCAATATTGGAAATTGTTGTGATTACTTTACCCATGTGCCACCCTCATTTATGAGTATGCACCTTGTAGACCTAGTTTGTGTTTCTCATCCTTTGGGGCTCACCTAGTGGACAACATATTTTCACTAGCCCTCATGAGTATTTTTGGTTCACATAGTGGACAACAAGTTTTCACTTGTGATTTTTTTTTGGAAAAAAAATCTTACACTTGAGCCATCCCTATTTTACAAATAGTCAAGGTTTGATCCACCCCTTTTATTTCTCTTTTTCTCTTTGCAATAATTTTGACATTGTATGAATGTGTATCTTGTGTCACTGTTGCATGCATGTGTCGCTTTGTGCCTTTTTTTTTTCCATGAGATCATACATCTTGGGGGATTGATCATCCTCCTTGATCCTTTTCATCTTATCTTTCCAACATATATACAATTGGACATGTAGAGGAGGGGGACTGACTACTTAGGACCCTAGGTCACGGGAGGGTCTAAAACAATCAATTGCCCTAACCTACCTCATGTTAAGGATTTTTTAAGGAAAGTTTAATGTTGAATGAGGGTGGAAAGGAAGGAATTTTTTTTTGTCATTATCCTTTTATCAACCCAAGATTTTAAGACACTAGGTGAGCGAATTGTTGACTTTAGACTATAACCTAGGTAGCTCTCAACTAGAGGACTCCAGTGTAAAATATGGATGATAGTGCGATGCCCTGACATCCTGATTGGGTGCTAGAATTTGTATGGACATAAAGTACAAAGGATAGTGAAGACTAATAAAAATTTCACTAGCTACATGATGAATGAGGTTTTATGCAGTGACAAAAAGCACAAAGGGGCTAAACTATTGAAATGACAAGAATAATGCTTTAACTTATAAGATAGAAGTTGATGAGAACATAGGTGGAAAAAAGAAAACTTATGATCGATCCAGCCTCCCACAAGATCCACACAATCAAGAGTACCTACACATAGAAGGAGGAAAATCTTGGGGTTGTTTTAGGGCTTGCCACAATCGAACCCCCATTTCAATGTTCCCACCTCCATGGACAACCAAAATAGCCACGATAGAGAAAATATGATAAAGAAAGTATGGAAAGAAAGCAATACCATGCAATGCTGACAACAATATGCTACGTAAATTAAATAACGATGCTAAACAAAATGGATATCACCTCCCCAACAAGATACCCTCAAGCATGTGAAGGGAGATGCAATCTTGCAAGCTTGTAGATACCAACATTACCACAACAACGAGAGCTAAACCAACACAATGTTGACTTAGAGCTTCAAAAATGGTGGAGAATGTTGTGAAATGAAGTGTGGAATGCTTAAGATTGACTAAATGTGTAGAAGTGTGAAGAAGAAAATGGGATGAATGTGAAAGATTATCTTTTGAAGGTGAATAGAGGCCCAAAAGAGTCATTCGAGGTCGATCAAGGACGTGGGGGTGTTACTCTTCATTGCAATGAGAAGGAAATGCCCTATTGATTCTAGAGCCAAGACATTGTTAGGACGATAGCACGCTGTACGACCACACGCTATCAGAACTCCCAAAAAATTTAACATTAACATTAATAGATAGCCACCGCCAAGTGCTTAATGGATGAGGTGGAATAGAATCTTCAGTTTAATTCTCCTTCTGTTGCAGGTAGTAAATGGGAATCGGTAAACGGGTACAAATTCACCCATCAATGACTTTAAACCATTTGTCTACTTTAGTGTAAGTTTGAGTGTGGGCTCATACTCTCACTACAGTGGGGGCTAATGTAGTGTAGAAAATTGTATACCTTTAAAATTTCATACTATGTTTGCATCCCCATACTTAATTGGACTTAATTAAGCTTCTAATTACCTAAATTATGCATTCCAAAGCCTTATTAAATTCCTATTTTCTAAAAGGGAAACCTATATTAAACAATTACAACATTAATTAAACACCTTTGAAATTGAGTGTTCCGACTTAGGTCCTAGGGACCCATCTACCAAACTTTAATTTTAGGGACCCAATTTTTATCATCTTTTGTGGAATTTTAATGATTCAAATTCATGTTTTGGTGACATACGGCCAAGAGCATTGAAGAGTAAACATGTAGTCATCTATAGTTGCACCAAGATCATACTACCAAAGTTCCTATGTGTGTCTTAAGTGTTCCAGTTTTTTGGGGGATACATTGTGATGCAGTGCTCTAGCATTCAAGCATCAAATCAACCGATCAATCAAGCCAATTCATGCAAGATCCAAACCTTAGAGTGATGTGTTTGACTTCAACACTCTAAGGGCAACCATTAAGGGTTTGTTGAGTTGTAACAAACAAGTGCTCATTCATCAATTCCTTCATTCTATCATTATTTCATTATCAAGGTTTAATTACCAACATGGGGTTTGACTAAGGAAAACCCCCATTGACCCAAAAACAAACATTTTTCTTCTCTCTTTGTATGTACAAATTTATAGGTGAATAAGGACTAAAAGTTTATGAAAAGAGCTCAATTTTGCAAAGTTGTCAAAGTTATCATTGTTTTCAAGCTACTAAAACTCACCTACAAGTTTTATTTCCATTTTCTTAACAATCAAACCTAGAGGAATCAAAATCTTAGATTTAGAATTAGAGGACTGCGAAAAGTATTTTTTGACCCCTACACTAGGACCCATTCACCCTAGGGCGAACTAGTCTTGCTACAAACATTGAAACCTACTTCTTGGCACAGTTACACACCATTTTTACCTTCTCAGATCTACCTACAAATTGTCATTTCCATTTATGTTATTATAGAATTTTGTATTTCAAGTGTTAGGTCATATAGTTTAGTTAGTTAATGCATTTTAAATCATCTCCCAATATTACAAATCAATCATAAATATCATAATTAGAGTCCCAAGAGATCCAAAATATGGTTGAATCACCTCAAGGTTGAAAGTCAATCCTATCACTTAGTGACCTCCTCTCTTTCTAATCAAATTAGGTTTGGTAGATTAAGTGAGGTGAATTAACTAGATAATGCAATTATTTAGTTAATTGGGATAAGGTTGTACTATAAAAATATTATGTGTCTACAACAACATTAAAAAGTACTTATTTTGGTAGTGTTGAAAAGATTGATTTTTTTAATCTAGGTGGATGATCTAATCAAGAAACATACCACCATCCTCACAATTGAGCTACTACTCATAAGTTATTTAGAGATGTTTCATGTTGAATTATTAATGATATGTGTTTCAACAAGAGTGTACATATTTTATGGAATATTTTTTTATCAAGTAGTGAATTTCTATTGAGAGAGAAATGTAGAAGTGTGGTAAAATGAGGAATTATATATTCTATAGATAAAGTATTTGTGCTTCATATTTTTTCTTCTATTTTTTGCATTTGTTTTAATTTTCATTTATAATAAGCATGAATTTGACCATTTTTTATTTTATTGCAGTGTAAAATATTCCCAAAAAATTCCATCCCACATGAGCATGACCCTCATATATCGAATCCATATTAAATTCTTATTCTTTATCTTTCAATCACCTAAAACACTAATGATTGTACTCCTAAACAAAACCATGCATAATAATGTCCAGTGCTTTCAAACTTTCATTTTTCCATCCTTTCTTTCACTCAACCCTAACTCTAAATCACTTTTATGAATAAAAAAATCCCTAAAATATAATATTTAAATAAATCTAAACTTTCCAAAAAATAATCTAAACCCTTTTGACACACCCATCTTATCTTTGTGCACTTACTACTCTCAATCATTCATTTAGGACATCCTCTATCATTACACACCACTACCTCTATAGCCAAAGATTCTCACAACTATACCTAAGACCACATACTCTAAAATTATTCCAACCACTTTTTGGGAACATGCATAGGGCTTCTCACACATGTACTTAGGGCCTCCTTGAGAGCTGCTTGCTGACTTATTTATTTATTAAGATTTTAGTCCAGTCTTACCTATAGACAACTTGTCCATGAGAATAGAACAGTCTAGGGAAATTAAATATTTATTCAACTAGAGAAATTTGGACTCTAAATCTACTATATATTTATATATGTTGTACCTCTCAATGACTGACCCTTGGTGGTCTGGAGATGGGTCCATCATCCTATAGATTCATCTTGAAGTCCAAGAAGAAAAAACAATTTATTTTTGAAGGAAGAGCTTATGTTTGTCATCTATTCTAAACTATAGAATATGTAGTGGCTAGGAAGATGATCCTAGATACCTACAAACAAATAAAAAATACAACGATTCTCTAAATTTTTCTCCTCATATTCAAAATATTATGTCCATGGCTTTTCTATTTTCATGAAGATCGGTATCCATGAACTTTTAAAATTCAAAACCATTTTCATAAAGTTGGTATCAAATATATTTCTACCACATGATGTAGAGGTATTTTCCTCATCATTTGTGTGTTTCTTCCATACTTAGAGGTATTTCTTTATCTTTTCCTTTTTATTTTAGTCCTCTCATACTCTTTCTTTCATGTTTTCTCTTAATATATATGACATAGCTTTCAATTGTGGTTATTTTCTACACTTTTTCATATATTTTCTCATCAAAGTATATCCTCACAGTTCCCATTACCATTTTCTTCAAATGAATTCATCATGCCCTTCTCTCACATTTATTATCATACCTAATACTCCTTTTTTCCTTTCCAACCTTTCCACATTTTATATCATGCCTCTCAGACTGCTCATTGACTATATCCTATCCATCTCCCCATCTATCCTTGTAATGGGAGCAATATAGTAGGAACATTCTTAACAATAATACCTTCTTGCTTCTTATTCTTACATGTTTGTTTTCTCAATTTAAATTGTCTAACAAAATCATAATACATCTCTCACCTTCATCTACATCCTATTCCTACCCATTCATCTTTATGTCACACCAACTCAAATATAGTCTTAATCGCTTTCTATATTTGAAACTAGTGATCTTGATTTATTCTAGGGATAACATGTGCATACCTAAAAAAATATGTTTAAATGGTCCTCACTTTGTACTTATAAGTGGTTTGTCATGTGCACATTTTGATACTAAATGTAATCTTAATTGAATTCACTTCTCTTCCAATCCTTTAAGAGGTATATAGTTGTTATCTAACTATAAAATCACCTAAGGTGTTATTATATAGTCAATAGACACACACACACACACACAGACAAATAGTCATTTTGGTCGTACATTCCATAGTTATGTTTTTTGTTGTAAATTTGATTTCATTATTATTAAAGCTCCATATCTTATTTACATATCTTCTATTCCTTTGTTTGGGCCAATTAAGTAGGTGTGGATTTGAATATGGTTCCTTACTACAACTATGGTTTTAACTCACAAATTTTCAATTACAATTTTAATATGGGCCAAAGTCAACTTGCTTCCTACTAGCCATTTCTTGTCTACTTGAGCATGAAATGTGTGCATTGCATGCTAGGGTGTTGTATATAAGGAAAACCCTAGTTCATTTTTAGGCATCCATTCCAATCTAGTTGAAACCATCTAGAATTTGATTCATTGCATCAATGGACCATCATGAGAACATAAACCAAAACTACACGAATAATCAACTTCTTTTATTTAGGATTCAAGAACTGAAAGATACTCACTCTACCAAAACTGCTGATGTTATCCTTTTAAAACATCATAAAATTTGCACTCAACAAGACTTAATCTCCAATAAAAAAATAATAATAAATCATTCCAACTTCACTTATTAATAATATTTATTTTCACATATAAATAATATGGGAGGATCTAACCAGACTGCAATATTTTCTAAGATTTTCACAGGACTCACCCCAAAGATTATGTTCATTGGAACTTGGATGCATAGACTTCCTAATCCTCTTCTCCATTGCTTGGGATGAAATGCAGTGAACTTGAGATGGGAGCCCCATGATTCAATATCAAATTTAAGTATTCATGTCAACGCCTACATTTTCAGCTATCTTCCGACAAGATGAACAGTTCTACAAAACTTTAGCTACAGCAAAAACCACACGCTTGCACTATCTTTCATCAATCAATCAGATTACTCAACCAAAAAGTTTCCATTGATCTTCACAATCAACAAATAAATTAAAATTAATAAAAAGATCATGAAGAGATACCCCTCGGAGATCTTTCGGAACCAAACAACCCCACCGTGCAAAGACAATGCACATGTTTTTTATCTTTTTGTTGATTATCTCAACGTGCAGAAAGTTTTTAAAAAGTATTATTCACTCAAATCAAGGTTTTGATAATTGAAGCCTATGATTCTGATCTTGTTCGCTCAAGATTCCTACCGTAGCTGTAGCTATAAAAGAAAATTAATTTATCGATTTGAAAAGTCATTTAAAATATATTATATCAGAAAAAAGGACGCAGATTGTTATAGAAGATTGTATCACGGTTTAATTCGAAAAGATAACTTTTAAATTTCTTATTAGTTTTGTTGATTTCTCAGAGATATTTTTTTCCAAAAGATATACTTGAATAAATATTGGTAATTTTGTTTTATTTATATATTATTAATAGTCCAGTCTTGCCTGTACGCAAGTTGTCTATGAGAATAGAACAGTTTAGGGAAATATTAAATCTTTTGAACTAGAGAAATTGGACCTCTACATTTGGCATTTATTTATATATCTCGTACTTCTCAATGACCGAACCCTGGTGCCCTAGAGACTCATCCACGTTTCTAAATATTTTTGTTTCAAATCGGAGAAGAAAGACAACATATTCTTAATATTTTCATATTCTATTTTTATTCCTGAAGGGAGTGCTTGTGGGAGTCTGTGCTTGTGCTTGTTACCTATTGTAGAATATAGGTTTAGTTCCTTAATTGCTATAATGGAATCATATAACTTCAGCCAAAGATTTGATATGTGAAAGTTACAAGTTTTGTACCTAAAGTGCCATTATAATCCAAAGAGTGGCCGAGCCTTTGGTAGTTAGGTGTATTTAAAAACCTAAAGATCATATCCTTGCGCCAAGCATTAAATTAGAATCATTGATTTATGGTTTATTCAATATGTGGTTATTAAAAAATAAGGAGTTCTATTAGGGTTTTGGCTTGGCTTGGTCTTCAATCTAATTTATTTCATATTATTTTTTAGTGCAAGAAATCTTCATAATTATTGTAGGTAATTTAGTTTTCCTTTCTTTTAGGCAATTTGTTTTTCTATGTATATTACTACACGTCAAGGTGACCCAACCAACACTTAATGTTGAGATTGTTGGATTGGAAGTGTAGAATAGTGGCTCTGAAATGTCCCTACAAATTCATATTGAAAGCGGTCCATGAGGTAATTCTCATACTTTTGATGTTGTTTTTCTATTCATGATTTAGATAATGCATGCAAGTGGCTTGAAAATTGTGCCCTTTTGAGTATTTTGTTGGTAGAATTCCCTCTAAAAGCATGTTAAGGAGCTACCAAAGCACATGAATTTGTTTATAGTGATAGTCAATGTGAAGGAGTTGAGATAGAAGATAAAGAAAATTAAGATGTAGAGAATGAAATAAATGTTAAGGGAGAATATAATTATCATGAGGCTATTGTAAAAAATAAAAGGGGAATAGAGAAGGATATTTCATGACTCTTAGGTAGCCTAGAAATAGAAAAATTTATTGATTAGATAATAGAAATAGAGGGATACTATGAATATGATGAGATAGAGGATCCAAGGAGAGTTAAGGTTGCACAAACTTGACTAAAAGAGCATGTTACATTTGGTGGAAATAGCTACAAGAAAAACAAAGGAGAAATGAAGGATAGCAAATTACATAATGAGAAAATATATTTTGTAAGATGAAGCCTAAATTTATATCAAATGACTATTAGCTTGTGTTCTTTAGAAATTATAGAAGTTGTGACAAATGGAATTAATTGTGAAGGCATGTACAAAAGAGTTTTAAATTTTTTCTATCAAGTAAGGGCATAATAAGTTAGATCATGATGAGGTACCTTGATATATTAATGGATTGAGGATGAATAATTAGGATGAACTGAGTATGATTAGGTTGTGGACTATTGAAGATGCATATAAGCACACTTTGAAAGCTAAAGAAAAACTAACAAGGAGACAATGAGGGGGAAAAAGGGTAGGTGTAGATTTAACAAAGGATAGATGTTAAAAAATATAGCCAAGATGAAGAGTCTAACACTATCAATAGACAAGAAAATAAATATATGAGGAAATAAGGGAAACTTGCTCAATAAAAGAAGGTAAATTTGATCAAAGCAGAGGTAGAGGTTTCATGTGAGAGTGCTAAAAGTGTAGAGAAATATGTCATAAAATGGTTGAGTTCCCATAATTGTAGTAGTACATTGATGGAAGAAGTGGATCTTGAAGTCATGTTTCTTGGATGAATGAAATAATTAATGCTTCATTTGACAACATCAATGAATATAAATTATGGAGAAGCTCAAAAGATGAAAAGGACACTAATCAAACCAAGCAAAAATGAAATTGAACCTATGCAATGAAGAAATATTCTTAGGAATATTTACAACATAAGAGGTAAGTTTTTCAAGGTCATAATTGATATTTGAATCATTAATAGTTTTTTTTCTTGTGAGACTTGATACAAAATATAGGATTGAGGAGAGTAACCCACCCTAATCCATACAAAGTGATGTAGTTGTAAAAAGACCATCAAGTATTGGTGAATCAACAATATTTAGTGAACTTCCAAATAGGCATCTATGAAGACCAAGTTTGGTTTCATGTAATACCTATGGACATGTTCCATGTAATTTTAGGAAGGTTGTTGTTATAATAATGAAGAGATATACATAATAACAAGGAAAATATTTCTAATTTGGTAAAGGATGAGAGAAAGCATGCTCTCCCTCCATTGATAACCCAAGAAGTAGAGATGAAAAACAACTTGAGAACATTGTTATTGACTCATAATAAATTATTGATGCAAGATAAATACATGAACTTGAGCATGTTAATTTTATTCCTAAGCAATTCCCAATAGATGTAATAAAAGAGCCTCAGTGTAAAACTACAAGTGGTAATATTATAATTTTTGAAATACTAAAAGTACCTACAACAAGGGTAATTAATTGTATAGATTCTTATGTTGATGATGGATTCTCTATAATTCTACAACTAAAGGTAGGAAGTGGAAAAGGCGTTGTAAGGAAGATGATA
>VDFB02178965.1:15455-34487 GCA_007258455.2 Sequoia sempervirens
ATATATAATTATTTATTTTCATCGTACTTCTACAATCTTTTGACTAATTCAACATAAATTCAATCTCATAAATTTTATTTCATAAAATATGTACATTAAGAATGTATCATAAGATTTCTCTAAAAAATTAGAAAATGATAATATAATTCCATATATTCATTGATTATGCCTACTAAAATTTATACCCTTTATTTATCATAATATTATGCTTTATAATATAAAACAAAATCACCAATATTTATTGGAGAAAAATATCTGTAAGAAATTTAAAAAATAAATGAAAAATTTAAAAGTTATCTTTTCAAATCAAACCGTGATACAATCTTCTATAACAATCTAATCTGCATCCTTTTTTCTGATATAATATATTTTTGAAAATGACTTTTCAAATTAATACTTTAATTTTGTTTTACAGCTACGGTAGGAATCTTGAGCGAACAAGATCAGAATAATAGGCTTCAATTATCAAGACCTCGATTTGAGTCAATAATACTTTTAAAAAAAAATCTCCACGTTGAGATAATCAACAAAAAAAATTTAAAAAACATGTGCATTGTCTTTATGATTTTGTTAGATAGTTTAAATTGAGAAAACAAACATGTAAGAATAAGAAGCAAGAAGGTATTATTGTTAAGAATGTTCCTTTACTATATTGCTCCCATTACAAGGATAGATGGGGAGACATAAAGTATAGTCAATGAGCAACTGAGAGGTATGATATAAATGTGGAAAGGTTGGAAAGGAAAAAGAAGTATTAGGTATGACAATAAATGTGAGAGAAGGGAATGATGAATTATTTGAAGAAAATGGTAATGGGAAGTGTGAGGATGGGTGTCATATATATTAAGAGAAAACATGAAAGAAAGAGTATGAGAGGACTAAAATAAAAAGGAAAAGATAAAGAAATACCTCTAAGTATGGAAGAAACACACAAATGATGAGGAAAATACCTCTACATCATGTGGTAGAAATATATTTGATACCAACTTTATGAAAATGGTTTTGAATTTTAAAAGTTCATGGATACCGATCTTCATGAAAATAGAAAAGCCATGGACATAATATTTTGAATATGAGGAGAAAAATTTAGAGAATCGTTGTATTTTTTATTTGTTTGTAGGTATCTAGGATCATCTTCCTAGCCACTACATATTCTATAGTTTAGAATAGATGACAAACATAAGCTCTTCCTTCAAAATAATTAGGTGTGGGATGATGGACCCATTTCCAGAGCACCAGGGGTTGGTCATTGAGAGGTATGGCATATATAAATATACGGTAGATTTAGAGTCCAAATTTCTCTAGTTGAATGAATATAAATAATTTTCTTAGACTATTTTATGCTCACGGACAAGTCGTCTATAGGTAAGACTAGACCAGGAAATAATAGTAAATAAATAAATCATCAAGCAGCTCTCAAGGGGGCCCTAGGTACATGTGTGAGAAGCCCTATGAATGTTCCAACAAAAGTGGTTGGCATAATTTTAGAGTATGTGGTCTTAGGCATAATATTTTTCTAGTACAACCTTGTCCCAATTAACTAAATAATTACATTATCTAGTTAATTCACCTCACTTAATGTACCAAACCTAATTTCATTAGAAAGAGAGATCACAAAAGGACATAATTGACTTTCAACCTTGAGGTGAGTCAACCCTATTTTGGATCTCTTGGGACTCTACTTTCTTATGATAAAAATGATTGATTTTCAATATTGGGAGATGATTTAAAATGCATTAACAATCTAAACTATATGACCTAATAATTTAAATGCATAATTCTATGATAACAAAAATGGAAATGACAATTTTCAAGCAGATCCCAGAAGGACGTATCGGTGTACCTGTGCCAAAAAGTAGGTTTCAATGTATGTAGCATGACAAGTTCGCCTTAGGGTGAATGGGTCCTAGTGTAGGGGTCAAAAAATACTTTTTGCAGTCCTCTGATTTTGAATCTAAGCTTCTAATTCCTAAAGGTTTGATTGTTGAAAAATTGGAAATAAAACTTGGAGGTGAGTTTCCATAGCTTAACAACAATGATAACTTTGACAAATTTGAAATATTGCTCTTTTGATAAACTTTTAGTCCTTATTCACCTGTAAATTTGTACATACAAAGAGAGAATAAAAATGTTTATTTTTGGGTGAATGGGGGTTTTCCTTAGTCAAACCCCATGTTGGTAATTAAACCTTGATAATGAAATAATGATAGAATGAAGAAATTGATGAATGAACACTTGCTTGTTGCAACTCACCAAACCCTTAATGGTTGTCCATAGAGGACTGAAGTCAAACACATCACTCTAAGGCTTTGATCTTGCGTGAATTGGCTTAATTGACTGATTTTATGCTTGAATGTTTGCTTGAATGCTTGAAACCCCGCGATCACAATGTTATCCCCAAAACATGAACATGAACACACATGAACTTTGACACATGATGATATGATCTTGATTTCGCAACCATAAGACGACTAATAAATTCTATTTCAATGCTCTTGACAATAATATCTTGAAACATGAATTTGAATCATTAAAATTCCACCAAAAATATGATAAAAATTGGGTCCTAAGAATTAAAGTTTGGGCGAATGGGTCCTAGGACCTAAGTCCAGAACACTCAATTTCCAAGGTGTTTTAATTAATGTTAGCAATTGTTTAATATAGGTTTCCCTTTTAGAAAATAGGAATTTAATAAGGCTTTGGAATGCATAATTTAGGTAATTAGAAGCTTAATTAAGTCCAATTAAGTATGGGGATGCAAACATAGTATGAAATTTTAAAGGTATACAATTTTCTACACTACATTAGCCCCCACTGTAGTGAGAGTATGAGCCCACACTCAAACTTACACTAAAGTAGACAAATAGTTCAAGTCTTGTGATGGAGTGAATTTGTACCTCGCAAAATTCCCATTTAGTACCCCTTTACCTTAGAAGAATAAACCTCTAAGATTCTATTCCTCCCACCTCATCCATTCGCTGCCACCCACTTGGTGGCTATCTATTGTGTTAGTGTGGGAATTTTTTGGGGATGATAGCGACGATGGATGTCTCCGCAGATAACGCAAGGGCTGTCCTAACAATATTCTTGACTCTAGAATCACTAGAGGCATTTCACTCTCCATCGGGCTATGAAGAGTAACCTTCCCACATCCTTGACCTAATTTCGACGTACTATTTTGGGCCTCATTCTACCAAAAGATGATCTTTCACATTCATCTCATCTTCTTTCTTCACACTTCTACACATTTAGTCAATCTTAAGCATTCCACACTTCATTTCACAACATTCTCCACCATTTTTGAAGCTCTAAGTCAACATTGTGTTGGTTTAGCTCTCGTTGTTGTGGTAATGTTGGTATCTACAAGCTTGCAAGATTGCATCTCCCTTCACATGCTTGAGGGTATCTTGTTGGGGAGGTGATATCCATTTTGTTTAGCATCGTTATTTAATTTACGTAGCATATTGTTGTCAGCATTGCATGGTATTGCTTTCTTTCCATACTTTCTTTATCATATTTTCTCTATCGTGGCTATTTTGGTTGTCCATGGAGGTGGGAACATTGAAATGGGGGTTCGATTGTGGCAAGCCCTAAAACAACCCCAAGATTTTCCTCCTTCTATGTGTAGGTACTCTTGATTGTGTGGATCTTGTGGGAGGCTGGATCGATCATAAGTTTTCTTTTTTCCACCTATGTTCTCATCAACTTCTATCTTATAAGTTAAAGCATTATTCTTGTCATTTCAATAGTTTAGCCCCTTTGTGCTTTTTGTCACTGCATAAAACCTCATTCATCATGTAGCTAGTGAAATTTTTATTAGTCTTCACTATCCTTTGTACTTTATGTCCATACAAATTCTAGCACCCAATCAGGATGTCAGGGCATCGCACTATCATCCATATTTTACACTGGAGTCCTCTAGTTGAGAGCTACCTAGGTTATAGTCTAAAGTCAACAATTCGCTCACCTAGTGTCTTAAAATCTTGGGTTGATAAAAGGATAATGACAAAAAAAAATTCCTTCCTTTCCACCCTCATTCAACATTAAACTTTCCTTAAAAAATCCTTAACATGAGGTAGGTTAGGGCAATTGATTGTTTTAGACCCTCCCGTGACCTAGGGTCCTAAGTAGTCAGTCCCCCTCCTCTACATGTCCAATTGTATATATGTTGGAAAGATAAGATGAAAAGGATCAAGGAGGATGATCAATCCCCCAAGATGTATGATCTCATGGAAAAAAAAAAAGGCACAAAGCGACACATGCATGCAACAGTGACACAAGATACACATTCATACAATGTCAAAATTATTGCAAAGAGAAAAAGAGAAATAAAAGGGGTGGATCAAACCTTGACTATTTGTAAAATAGGGATGGCTCAAGTGTAAGATTTTTTTTCCAAAAAAAAATCACAAGTGAAAACTTGTTGTCCACTATGTGAACCAAAAATACTCATGAGGGCTAGTGAAAATATGTTGTCCACTAGGTGAGCCCCAAAGGATGAGAAACACAAACTAGGTCTACAAGGTGCATACTCATAAATGAGGGTGGCACATGGGTAAAGTAATCACAACAATTTCCAATATTGAATGCCCCCACTTTAAATAAATTGCTAAACACCATGTTGTGAGCAATTACTTTAAAGTACAAAATGATAAATTCTAATTGTTAAAAGGAACATGAGAGGTTATTTGTAAAGCCCTATGCCAATGATGTGTTTCCAAATAAAGCTACGTCATGAAGAAGGAGGGTTTACCCCACATGCAATCCAAGGATAACATGTAAGGGATCTATAGATTTTGGTTCAACGTATGCGTTTGCTACTGTACTACAATAGAGCTCATAACCATTATCATTCCCCAACAATAAACACAAAGGAAGAATGACACATAGAGAGCGAGAGAAAAAAAAAGAAGTTTTGGGTCAACATGGAAGAGACCTAAATGCCTCCATGCTTTGCATTGTCCCCAAAAGGAAAACATAAGACAAAAGAAAAGATAATTTTTATGACATATAGAAGAATGAAGATACAAATAGAAGAAAGTCATGATGGGTTTCACTTCCTTTGTATCCTTGCACCAATGGAGTAAGAAGGTTCATCCAAAGAAAACTCACAAACATAAATGCATGATAAGCAGCACGATATGGGGGATCACATTACACACATGTAATAATAAAAAACATGAAAATAAAACAAAGAAAATATTGGTATGTCACATGCGATCCAACCTATAGTAAGTCGTTTGCATCCCAATATTGCTCATTGTATGCAGAAGGTGGATAACTAGCCAAAAGGGGCAACAAGTGCTATACTAGGATAAGGCTATCAAACCTCCTTTCCCCCCAAATGTAGGACATAGATGAGTCAAGATAAGTTGTGAGAATGTGCTCCTTGTAATATGGAAATGATTTTCATAAAGTGCAATACACATAATAGTGAGTATTTTATGATTCTACAACTATCACATGGCAAGGAGAAAAGTGTGTGTGCATGCTATCCAATTATATCGATAATACTATGTTCATCTATCAGTTTCTTTAAAGTACATCACTCATCAGTAAGATTCCCAAGAGCTCTATGAAATGCACAATAATTCATGTTTGTACTATTTCCTTCTTTGTTTTCTCAAATAGGTGGCAAGTAAATCAATCCTAGATGGAGAAGTTGATCTATTTTTTGTTAAGTGTCGGTTATGGTATGTAAAAATGGTACAAATTATTGAGTTTGTAGGGGTTAAGTTTCAAACTTGATTGGAAAAAAATTTGTTGTGGAGGGGGGTTCTTGATATCCTAATCTCTTGGTATTTGTTGATCATAAAAGCTTGTGCCTATCTGAACAACCTTTTGGGAAATTCAACGAGTGGGGGACCAAAATGCGCCTCATTGAATGACCTCCAGGATTTTTAAAGAAATTTGACTCTTCTTTGTGTTTGAAAAAGGGGAAAAGAGAAATACAAGAAAAACACAAAGATGGCGATGCACCATATCTTTTGCAACATTTCAAATTTTAACAAGTCCTTATTCCTGAAGAAGTAGACACAAAATGCTACAGACCCTTCATTGTTGGGAAGAGAATGAATGACAAAGGATAAATAAAGTACAATGAAGTCATTCAAATCTCTCCATGGGAAGCATCCATTAAGGTCCGACAGGAATAAGAAACCCTATAGATTAATAATAATATTTAGATATTCACATAATCCTTCCTCTTGTACAACGTAATATGAAAAATGACAATATCCTTTACAAAAAATGAAAGAGTATGTTGAACACGATCCATTTTTGAAAGATAGCATTAAACATAAAAGCTAACAAAATTTAAAATAATTATCCAGAATATCTACATAAGGCTTTAACATAGTTCTCTCAACATAAAAGATATAAAAGATATTTGATAAAGGCCATAAAATGTACAATTCCAAAGATTTCTTCTTAATAGATCTAATCCTTATGATATATTAACTAAAAAAAAAGTTTGGATGCAAATCTGATTAATAGTCTCAACAAATATAGCATACCAAAGAGCATAAACAGTGCTTTGTGAAATCTCCCTATTCCTAAGAAGATGTATCTCTCTAAAATCTATATAAAATTCTCCTTTTAAAAAATAAAATATCTCCCATAATTCCCTGGTGCAAACCCCTTTTATAGCCAAAAGAAGAAGCCACCGCCACAACCAATAAGGAAGAACTGACAAAAGATTCCATACTCACAATCTGATCCAGGTCTGATTAGATCGCTGCAATCTTCACTATAAAGTTTTGAGCTACTCATTAATGGCTCTAGATCCTATAGAAGTTCCTCGAAGATATGCTATCGTAAGAAGATCATATCCTAAATTGGTCATTTAAACATAACTGACAAATATGGTGAATGATGATGCCACCCCGCATGTCCACCCCTAAAAGTGAGAACTCCACCACGCTATCTGACAAACTCCACCCAAAAGAGATACATTTGTGGAAGAAATAATATGCCCGACGAAATGGCTGACATGGCAAGCTGGTGAGTGATTTCAGAATTTGTGAGAACAGTTTTGGGGAAAATCCCCACCATGGAGACATGGGTCTCGGTATAGAAAATCCATGCAACCACCATGTGGCACATTGCATGATTTTATGCAAAATTAACCTTTGTCCTTTGAGCGTGAGGCCATCATGAAGCGGAAAAGAAGGGCCAAAAAACAAAATGTTGAAGGAAAAATTTGCTCCATAGTAGTATCTTTTGATGGTTCTTGTTGTAGAAATTGATGGATTTCATGCTCATTTGTTATGCAACATCCTTGTTTACTTAAGATTCAAAATCCATGACCATAACTCTCTTCTAGGTTGATAGGTGTATTAGTAACTCTATAAGTATAGGGTAGAAGAGCATCAATGCTATTACTTCAGGAATAGATACCTTCATGCTTGATGGTTTAGGCTTGGTTTATGATTCAACTTTAGGATGCAAAAGGCCAAACATCTCAAATGGTGGGATGGTAGTCTGAGGTGTTGGTTGTTGCATGGAGGGGTAAAAGGATGTATTGTTTTCAAGGTTACACAAGGAATTTTGTATGAATTCTTACATGTTATCTTCATATTCACCTAATATTTCATTCTCATCAGGACATTCATTAGGAGGTGAAGGATCATGAATAGGCTCAATTGTATTAGGATCATCACAAAACACACAATTTGAGACATCAACCTTGAGGATTTCAAGGACATCCATATTTTATGAAAACACATATCCATGATGGAAGTTTGATGTAAAATTTAAGATCTAATGATCATAAGATGCAAAAATAGTTTGGAAATGATGTCTTTTGAATACAAATTTTACTCTTGAACAATGCAATGTTTTGATCAATTGACTTGAAGGCAAACAACTATAGAAAACAATCATTTCTAAAACTAAGACCAGGAGATGTGCAAAGAACAAGGAATAAAGTAGAAGAAGACAAATTTATGCTTAGAAGTCTGAAAAATGGCTTATACAGGGATAGGTTCTCCCAAGGGAGAATGGATCTTTGTGCAAGGATTTGAAAAATAAAATTTTGAGTTTTTGAGTTAATGTTTAAATTATGTGTTTCAGGTTGCAAACATATTCTTTCAGTTAAAAAATTCTAAAATTTGATGATTAAATTCAAATGCAATTTGATGGAAAAAAGTGAACAAAATGATAACTTTTTAAATGCAATTTTTGACTGAATTTCTAATCTAAATATGGAATTATTAAAAGGTATGTGATCGAAAGGTTCAAACACACTCATACTTTCCCTAATTTCATTAGAAAGAGAGGAGATCACAAAAGGAAAAAATCGACTTTCAACCTTGAGGTGAGTCAACCCTATTTTGGATCTCTTGGGACTTTGCTTTCTTACATGACAAAAATGTCTAATTTGCAATATTGGGAGATGATTTAAAATGAATTAACTAACTAAACAATATGATATAATACTTGAAATGCAAAATTCTATGATAACAAAAATGGAAATGACAATTTGTAGGCAGATCTAAGAACGGCAGAATGGTGTGCACCTATGCCAAAAATTAGGTTTCGGGGTCTATAGTAGGACTAATTTGTTCTAGGGTGAATGGGTCCTAGTGCAGGGGTCCAAGAATACTTTTTGTAGTCCTCTAATCCCAGATCTAAGCTTCTAATTCCTCTAGGTTTGACTGTCAAAAAGCCAAAAATAAAATCTATAGGAGAGCTTCTGTAGCTTGACAACAATGATGACAACTTTGACAACTTTACAAAATTTCTCTTTTGATCAACTTTCAGTCCTTCTTCACCTATAAATCTACACATACAAAGAGATAATAAAAATGTTTGTTTTTGGGTGAATGGGGGTTTGCCTTAGTCAAACCCCATGTTAGTAATTAAACCTTGATAATGAAATAATGATAGAATGAAGGAATTGATGAATGAACACTTTCTTGTTACAACTCACCAAACCCTTAATAGATTCCCTTAAAGGACTTAATTCAAACACATCAATCTAAGGCTTGGATCTTGCATGAGTTGGCTTGATTTATTTGTTGCTTTGATGCTTGAATGCTTGAAACCTACATCAAAATGTTAGTCCCCAAAACATGAACATGAACACACATGAACTTTGACATGATGATATGATCTTGATTGTTGTTGTAGATGACTGCCGAATTTTCTCTTTAGTGCTCTTGACAATAATATTCTTTCATATGAAGTCTCCAAGAAGTGTGTCCTAATGATTAGATTTGAATTGATAAAAAGACCTTGTATTTATAGGTGTTTATCTAATTTCCCAAAAATTAAATTCCAAAAGCCGACACTTGAAACTAAAATTTAAGTCATTAAAATGCCACCAAAAAAATATTAAAAATTTGGTCCTAGGACTTAAAGCGGACCCATTTTTCCTTGGGTGTGAATGGGTCCTAGGACCTAAGTCCAGGACACTCAATTTCCAAGTTGTTTTAATTAATGTTATAATTTTTTTAATATAGGTTTCCCTTTCGAAAAATGGCAATAATAAGGCTTTGGAATGCATAAGTTAGGTAATTAGAAGCTTAATTAAGTCCAATTAATTAAGGGTATGCAAACATAGTATGAAATTGTAAAGGTATACAATTTTCTACACTACAACACTTTAATAGGAAATAAAATCCACCAACAATGAAATCTAAAAAAAATACCAACACCACTAAAATGTGCTCAAAAGCATTTTTCAAATGACTATTCATGTTTGAAAATATGATGGTGTATGCACAAGCTATTCCAAAAAGAAAAAAATAGCTCCTTTTAGACAAAATATATTGGGGGTTGGTGGCCCTTTGGTGGCAATTGGGTGGTGGGTCGATGAAACCACTAGATGAGGTGGAAATTTGATAGAGAATTGGAGGTGACTTGGTAGTGATTGGGTTGAGGTAGCTGATGGATAGCTTTTGTTGGTGGTAGAGCCAATAAGATTGGGTGTAGGTGACATAACTAGAGGTGAGTTAGTATAAATATAAGTGGTGGCCATATTTTCTAGAAATTTTGCTTGGACATAGTGAGCATGGAGGTTTTGGATCCTCATCACAAATACAAATGGGGCTCTATAGAAAACTGTAACCCCTGTGAAGCCCCACAAGATTTCTTAAATGTCACCAAGATAAAAATAGTTCATCAAGACTATTTAAAACTTGCCAATTTTTAATCTATTTGATTATTGATGTCACACCTAGTTGTTGTATGACACACTACAAAACAAAAAAATAAATTATTGTTTCTTAAGAAAAATTCTTGATTTCTATGTAGAATGTTGGATTGTCACATAAGTAGCCATATTTTTACATGGTGACTACCCAAATTGTATGATCATGTATGATTGTACAATTGTAAGGATAAAGACAACTATATAGATTTTTAATGATGATTTTTCAAGGCCCTTTAAAAAAATCATAATTTTTTAGACTCTAATTTTATTATTTAGATAAGAAATTGTATGGTTTAGATATCTTTTGAATGATGTCTATTTTTCTCTAGGATGCACCATTTTAATGTTCAAGGATAATATTTTAAAACATAGATAGGATGTTATAGATCTAGAGCTTTGATATCATGTTGTATTTGATGATTGAGCTCCCACAAAATCCCAAGGATCATCTACAATTAGAACACCTTACCACACAAGAGAAAGACAATTGATTTGCTATGAAGCTTGAGATTTCATTAGATGCAAAAACATTATATTACATTATACAATGAAACCCTTGTTATAAAGACAAGGTTGAAACCCTATGATAGGATATAATTAGATCATGACTTGTGTCTTGATCCTATAATTTTAGACAAAAAAGTACATGAACTAAGTAATCTTAAGTATGCTAGTGTGAATAGGGAGCTACTAATAACTAATTAGGTGATTATATTTTTAACAATATTTTCTTACCCAACATTAAATCTATCATCAAAATAAACTACATTTCTCTATTCAAAACCATATTGACTAGTTCCCAATAATTTACCCACCCTCAATAGGATTGTTGGTGTGATCATGAAGCTCTACCACTTTCAGCATTTTGAATTCTTGCATTCTATCCCAATAATCCCAAAATTTACTATAATCTATTGATATTCAATAATTATGGTGTTCTCTTTTTCCTAATGCAAGAAAATCAAATTCATACATATAGGATAATGTATTTGAAGATATCATCCTAGGTTAATGATCGATGCACAATTTCATGTGTTGTGCATTTCTATGTAATGAATCAACTTCAACACTTTTCATGCCATAGCATATCATTTGTGCATACATCATGCACATGGAAAAAAATATCACACATTTGCATCAACACTATTCCAAATATCTTTGTATGTAAAAAAGTACAAGAAATCAAGATTCATTTGTTGAAACCCATCTTTTCACCCACCTAAGCTACACTTAAGGGGGTTTTAGTGTAGTTTTTCTTAATTTTCCTTATGTTAGGGGATTTATTTTGTACACATATTATTAAGCTTTCTTAGGTTAAATTTAGACTTGGTTATTATGAGCACACATGACATAATCCATCAATCACATGTGTCACTCTCACCCACACTTGTGTAGTTGAGTCTCACACCCTCTTTTGAATTTATATGCCACCTCTCACAACCATTTGTTTGTCTTTATCTGAGTAGGTGCAACCATGTACAATTTTGTATTTACCAAATAGATAAAAATCCTACCTATCTTGGGTAGTTAGAATTATTACACTTCTTGGATATGTATGCCCTATTTGTGCTATGTATCAAACTCACCTCTCTTCTCTATTAGTTAGAAAGAGTAATGTGAGAATTTCCTATACTCTTGCATTTTTCTATTTAGTTTTCTCTTTTTTTAAGATTATCTCTCCATTCGATTAGAAAACATCTTTGTTCATCTATCAATTGGAGTCTGTGTTCTATAACCAACATCAGATCTTGGCTCATATTCTCATTTCTCGTAGAATCTAACACAACCATCTTACAAGATGTATTTATTTTGGAGTTATTGAACTCAAACATTTAGCGAAATAGTAATTTTAAAAAATGGGAATTGAGGGGCATGTCATCATCATCAATCTTATTAAGAGTTTCGTACCTATTCTTTAATAAAATTTCCTCTATGAGTGTCACCATGTTTGTAGATTCGAACCCAAAAATTCCTTCTTCTTTTCTAGTATAACTCACCTTCCTTTGTCTCATGAGCTAGACTGTGAGAATGATAGGAAGTGGGAAGAGAAGGTGTCAAATAAACTAGTTGTGAAGAGAGAATGTTGGTAGAAAGTGGCATTCTATTAAAGAGGGATTATGCCCACCACTTGTGATGTATCCCTATACATCTTGGACTAATTGATCATTTTATCTTGTTAGGCTTTAAGACTGAAGGTCCAATAGTCAACTATTGAGGATCAACTCCTTTATTGCTAGGATTACAATCATTTTATTTATTGCTCACTGTGGTCTAGTCATTGCCATTTTTTTAAGGCTGATAATCTCTAGTAGGTTACTCAGGTGGAGGCTTAAGGCATTGAGTAACTAGAGGACAATCTCATATTTTATAATTCAAGGATTGAAACTTATAATAGGTGTTTGGAAAGTTGAGATATATGACCCTTAGTTTGAGCTCCTATCTAGATTTTAGTATACTCCTTAAGGTTCTTAAATGGTCCAACCTCAACAAAACCCCTCTTTTGAGGGTGAGCAAAAATAATGTTCTTGCTTTATAGAAAACATGTCACTTTGAGCATGCAATAAGATCTAGAAAGGGCCATAGTGGCAATGGGAAACTAGGGAATTCAACTCACATCAAGACTTAAAGAAAGCATTTGTTAGAGACAACAATGTCTCAAGCTTATGGAGTAAGAACTAAGAAAGATGTGTGAATGTAACATGGGTTGTTTTAAAAGCATTGATGATCTTTGTTTGGTTTTTCTAGTCTCACTGCTAGTGAGACTCATCCTGCTTGCCTCTATGGTTGTTTTTGTAACAATTTCAAGTCCTTTCCCCATATTTACCTTAATCAAAACAGGGTATGTGCTAAAAAATAGCCTTAACAAACTTAACTTCAAAAAAATGAAAAAGAAAGAAAACCTTACTAAGGTTTTGCATAGCCTCCACACAAACCCCATGAGGGACAAAGGTGGATTTGACTCAACTCCTTAACATGCTTTCAAAGGGAATTCTACCAACAAAATATTCAACAAGGGCATATTTTTCAAGCCACTCACATGCATTATCTAAATCATGAATAGAAAAACAACATTAGAAGTATGAGAATTTCCTCATGTACCACTTTCACTATGTTGTAGGGGCATTTGAGAGCCATTTTTCTACACTTCCAATCTTAAAATCTCAACATTAACTGTTGGGTCACTTTGGCTTGCTGTTATATAAATAAGAAAAAATAATTGCCTAAAAAAAAAGGAAACTAAATTACCTACAATAATTATGAAGATTTCTTGCACTAGAAAAAAATATGAAATAAATTGAACAAAATAATGCAGATCAAGCCAAACTAGAACCCTAATAGAACTCCATGTTTTTTAATAACCACATACTGAATAA
Source organism: Sequoia sempervirens (assembly GCA_007258455.2). NCBI lineage: Eukaryota > Viridiplantae > Streptophyta > Pinopsida > Cupressales > Cupressaceae > Sequoia > Sequoia sempervirens. Next base: position 28,986 of record VDFB02178965.1, read on the forward strand.
ACCATAAATCAATTATTTTATTTCAATATTTGAATTCAAATTGATGATTTTTTAAAAAAATTTAATGTTTTATGGTAGTAATTTGATGTTTGGTGCAAGGATATGATATTTATGTTTTTAAATACACCTAACTACCAATGATTGGGCCACTCCTTGGATTGTAATGGCACTTTCAACACAAAACGTGTAGCTTTCACATATCAAATCGTTGGCTGAAATTATTTGATTCCATGGCAGCAATTAAGGAAATAAATTTATATTTTAAAACAGATAACAAACACAAGCGTTCCCTTCAGGACAAAAAGTAGAATAAGAAAATAATAAGAATATATTGTCTTTCTTCTGCGATTTCAAGATAAGTATTTTAGAATCGTGGATGAGTCTCCAGGGCACCAGGGCTCGGTCATTGAGAAGTATAAGATATATAAATAAATACTAGATTTAGATGATCTATATCTGTAGTTCAAAAGAATTAATATTTCTCTAAACTGTTCTATACTCGGAGACAAGTTGCATACAGGCAAGATTGGATTGAGATAATAATATATATATAGAAGTGGTTGAAAGTAAGGGTTCTAGGAAAATCTCAATCGCCAGCAGTGTTTTATTGTGGCAAAATTCACAATTTTTCTTATTGCAGTGAATTTTCTTGAGGTGAATTTTTCATGGTGATGAATTTGCCTGATGCCGAAGCATGGTCTTAGCTGCATGTATGATAGCTTTCCAGCAATGAAGGTAGAGATGCTGCCCGGTGAGATGTGTTAGCAGTCAGTATTAAATGTGGCAGAGTTGAGAAGGGCGTATGTTGGGGTTCTAGGATGTTTTATTTTAGTTTATACTGGTGTTTGCTTGGTTTACCGGATTATTCAAAGTTAGAGTCATGGTTCAATGAAAAAATATTTAATTATTAGGTGGGAAAATAGAAGTTGTAGCTAAATTAAAAGGTAAATAACAAGGGTTGAAATAGGAGCTGTGACAAGAGTCATTTCATGCGGAATGGAATGTTCTTAAGATAGTTTTATTTTTTCAAAAAGAAAAAAATAAGTAAAATTCAGGTTTATTATAAATAAACATTAAACAAGGCACACCAAGTTCAAAAAAGTGTTATTATAATTTTTACATACATATAATTATTCATTTTCATCATAATTTCTACAATCTTTGACTAATTCAACATAAATTCAATCTCATAAATTTTATTGCATAAAATATGTACATTAAGAATGTATCATAAGATATCTCTAAAAAATTACAAAATGATAATATAACTCCATATATTCATTGATTATGCCTACTAAAATTTAAACCCTTTATTTATCATAATATTATGCTTTATAATATAAAACAAAATTACCAGTATATTTATTGGAGAAAAATATCTGTAAGAATTTTTTTTTTTAAATGAAAAATTTAAAAGTTATCTTTTCAAATCAAACCGTGATACAATCTTCTATAACAATCTAATCTGCATCCTTTTTTCTGATATAATATATTTTTTAAAATGACTTTTCAAATTAATACTTTAATTTTGTTTTATAGCTACAGCTACGCTAGGAATCTTGAGCGAACAAGATCAGAATAATAGGCTTCAATTATCAAGACCTCGATTTGAGTCAATAATACTTTAAAAAAAAAATCTCCACGTTGAGATAATCAACAAAAAATTAAAAAAACATGTGCATTGTCTTTGCACGGTGGGGTTGTTTGGTTCTGAAAGATCTCCGAGGGGGGTCTCTTCATGATTTTTTTAATTTTTATTTATTGATCGTGAAGATTAATGGAACCTTTTTGATTGACAAATGATAGTGCAAGCGTGTGGTTTTTGCTGTAGCTAAAGTTTTGTAGCAGTGTTCACCTTGTCGGAAGATAGCTGAAAATGTAGGCGTTGACATGAATACTTAAATTTGATATTAAATCACGGGGCTCCCATCTCAAGTTCACAGCATTTCATCCCAAGAAATGGAGAAGAGGATTAGGTAGTATCTTGAATGGGACGTACCAATCATTGCAGTTAGTAAGTCTATGCATCCGAGTTCCAATCAACATAATCTTTGGAGTGGGTCCTGCGAAAATCTTAGAAAAATATTAGAGTCTGGTTAGGTCCTCCCATATATATATATATATATATCAAACAAATATTAATAAGTGAAGTTGAATGATTTATTATTTATTTTTATTGGAGATTAAGTCTTGTTTTTGATAGATAAAGCAGTATAATTAGGATGTTGGTTCAATTACAAAAAGTCCAAAGGCTGAAAATCAAGTCCAAAGATCATAGTGTTGGGTTAAACTAGTTCTTGGGTTAGAGTTAGTGGATTAACCTTTAGTGGTCTTTAGCACATGGTTTTGTGTTAGTTGTATTGGCCCATGGTTTTTGAGCTCATGGTTTTGAGCCCATGGTTTTTCATGTATAGAAGTCTATATAATGGCTTGGTGACTCCATTGTATGTGTGGCTGGTTGAAACCTCCAGGCTTAGCCTAGTTGGGGCTGAGGGTTAATATGAAGATCTTAATTGTTGGTTTTTCCCTGGTTTGGGGTTTTCCAGGGTAAATCACTGTGTTGTGATTGTGTTCTTGTTCCATGCTTGAATATTTGTGTTTCTGTTTTTATTCTTCATCTGGTTGCTAACACATAGCAACTCAATAACAATGCTTTAATAGTACATCAAAAACAAACAAAAATAGTTAACAGAAGGCAACAGAAAAACAACCTACTAGCAAACAGCTGACCCCAATCATCAATGCAAGATCTATGATGTTTTAAAAGAATAACATCTAGATTGTATATGAGCAATTTTGGTAGAGTGATTATCTTTCAGTCCTTGAATCCTAATTACTAAAAGAAGTTGATTATTTGTGTAGTTTTGTTTTATGCTCTTAATACCAATAAGTTACAAAAAAGATCAAAGCGTTTATGGTTTGAACAAATAATAATAATATATAATTTGTATAAATGTAGTAATTGACAAAAAAAATGGAAATGGGAAAAAAATAGGTTACTTCAATTATGGAGTTAAAATAGTAATGACACGAAGCATGGTTTTTGAAAGTATAAAGGATGAAATAGTAAATTATTAACTTTAGGTGTTGTAGTGAAGTACTTTGTTACAAACCAAACTAAGTTATCCAATTTGATGTACTTTATGATAAAATTTAGAATTAAATACTACTCTAATAATTGCAAGATGAGTTATTCTATGCATGGGTTTAATTCTATGGCTATAGAATTCAATCCTATAAGTGCAATTCAACATCAATTTATATAAATGATATATATATATATATGATATGTGCACTTGTGACTTGCAATAAGCTATTCACATCTACTATATGAGAAGGTGTTATCTACAAATACTATAAGAGTTTGTTGTGCTAGAGTTACTAGTCAAACTCCTTGAATCGATTTAACTATTTGAATAAGTTGAAAGACAAGCTAGGTAGTTCAACAAGATGACTAGTTTGTCATTAGGATGCATATACTAATGTTGCTACATTTTTATAATGTTTTTATGATGGTCCATTGATGTGATGAATCAAATTCTAGATGGATTCAACTAGATCAGTATGGATGCCTAAAACTGAACTAGGCTTTTCCTTTTATACAACACCCTAGCATGCAATGCACACATTTCATGCTCAAGTAGACAAGAAATGGCTAGTAGGAAGCAAGTAGACTTTGGCCCATATTAAAATTGTAATTGAGATTTTTTGGGTCAAAACCATAGTTGTAGTAAGGAACCATGTTCAAATCCAATCCTACTTAATTGACCCAAACAAGGGAATGAAATATACATGTAAATTAGATATGGAGAATAATGAAATCGGATTTATAACAAAAAACATAACTTTGCAATGTATGACCAAAATGACTATTTATATATGAGTCTATTGACAATATAATAATGTGCCTTAGGTGCTTTTACTAGTTAGATAACTACATACCTCATAAGGGATTGAAATAGAAGTAAATTTTGACATTCAATTGAGATTATTTGCTATCAAAATGTGTGTGACAGCCCACTTATAAGTACAAAGTAAGGGCCATTTATTCATATTTGTTTAGGTATGCATATTTTAACCCTAGAATAGATCAAGATTACTAATTTTCAATTATAGAAAGTGGTTAAGACTATTTGAGTTCGTGTCACATAAAGATGAATGGGTAGGAATAGGAGGTAGATGAATATGAGAGATGTATTATGATTTTGTTAGACAATTTAAATTGAGAAAAAAAACTTGTAAGCATAAGAAGCAAGAAGGTAGTATTGTTAAGAATGTTCCTACTATATTGCTCCCATTACAAAGATAGATGAGGAGATGGATAGGATATAGCTAATGAGCAATCTAAGAGGCATGATATAAAATGTGGAGAGTTTGGAAAGGAAAAAAGGAGTATTATGTATGATAATAAATGTGAGAGAAGGGTATGATGAATACATTTGAGAATAATGGTAATGGGAAGTGTGAGGATATACTTTGATGAGAAAGTATATGAAAAAGTGTAGAAAATAACCACAATTGAAAGCTATATCATATTTATTAAGAGAAAATGAAAGAAAGAGTATAAGAGGACTGAAATAAAAAGAGAAAGACAAAGAAACACCTCTAAGCATGAACATCTCTAAGCATGAAAGGCACACGTAAATTATGAGGAAAATACCTCTACATCATTTGGAAGAAATATATTTGATACTAACTTTATGAAAATAGTTTTGAATTTTAAAAGTTCATGGATACCATCTTCATGAAAATAGAAAAGCCAGGGCCTTAATATTTTGAATATGAGGAGAAAAATTTAGAGAAGCCTTGTATTTGGGGCAACAAATATGATCTTAAGGTTTTAAAGACTAGGGCGACTGTATGGATAATAATATCACTTTTAGCACAAAAAATGCGGCTTTCACAAATCAAATCATGGGGGGAAGTTATTTGATTCCAACTACAGTAATGGAGGAAATAAATTTATATTTTAGAATAGATGACAAACATAAGCTCTTCCTTCAAAAATAATTTCTTTTTCTTCTCTAACTTCAAGATGAATCTATAGGATGATGGTTGGTCATTGAGAGGTACAACATATATTTAGAGGCCCAATTTCTCTAGTTGAATGAAATTTTAAATTCCCTAAACTGTTATATTCTCATAGGCGAGTTGTCTATAGGTAAGACTGGACTGAAATAATAATAAATAAATAAATCAGCAAGCAGCTCTCATGGAGGCCCTAGGTACATGTGTGAGAAGCCCTATACATGTTCCAACAAAAGTTGGTAGCATAATTTTAGAGCATGTGGTGTTAGGTATAGTTGTGTGAATCTTTGGCTATAGAGGTAGTGGTGTGTGATGATGGAGGATGTCCTAAATGATTGATTGAAAGTAGGTGTATAGAGATAAACATGGGTGTGTTAGAAGGTTTATAGATTTATTTAATATTATATTTTAGGGCTTGTTTGATTCATAAAAGTGATCTAGAGTAAAGGTTGAATGAAAGAAATATAATTGGGT